>PVJH01008051.1:20348-88232 GCA_004026705.1 Nesogale talazaci | reverse complement strand
AGAATCTATTCAGGAGACCCAACACGAGTTCCCAAAGCCAAACCCAAGCAAGCTCACTGCCCTCGAGGCGATGCCCACACATGGCGACCCCGAGAGGAGCAGGACAAAACTGCCCAAGTTTCTGGGACCGTAGAAAGCCTCATGGGAAAACCCAAATCCAGACCCGTAGTCTGACAGCCTACTTTTCTCCGCTGGAAAAAAAAACACGTGTCATATTTGCCGGACTATAGGACCCACTTTCCCCACCCCAAAGTGGGGGAACAACGAGGGTGCATCTCACGGTCGGAAGGTGTGATACCCCAGAACATTTGCTTATGATCCCATGCACCGGCTGACTGTCCGCTGCTGTTTGCATGCTGTGGACTGCTGTGTGTTCCGGGGAAGTCCCGCCTCCTGGAGTCTCCATGTCAGCCAGGTCACGTGATGGACCTGCCCCCACATGCCCCCCCCCATTTGTTAGTGAAAGTGATGATGGTTCTTAACACCACTGTTTGTTGAGTTTACGCTGTTAAGTATTACCCTATTTTGCTCTATTTTAATAAACATTTTAGTAGACTGGTACTATTTCATTCCGAATATTTCTTTTTCTTGTTTTTCTGCTTTAAAAACTGGGCGCATCTTTTTTTTTTGGGGGGGGGTGCATCACTGCTCTCGGTGGTGGGAGTAGGAGGCCCAGCCCCACTGCTGGAATTGAACCTCCGTCCCTGTGGGCCGCAGTCCCGCGCACAACCACTACGCCACCGGGGCTCAGCCCACTGGGCGCATCTTATGGTCCAAAAAATATGGTAAGTCTGTAGACAGAAACTGTGCTGTGGGTTCCAGTTGGAGATGCTGAGAAATAAAAAACAACACCGATCTGGGCACACCCCATAAAATGTCTAGGGGATTAGGAACCCCCCGAGAGGGGAGAGAGCAGGATCGGTCACCTGGTCAACCCACGGACAGAAGAGAAGCCACCAACTAAGCCCACGGCAAACGACGGATGCGACATTAAAGGAGGTGTGAACCGATGGCAGTTCCCCCGCAGAAGACGACACTGCTTGGAAGTAAGAGGATGACAAAAAAGACAAGACAGACCAAACAGAGTCAAAAGCAGGCCTGGTCATACGACGGGGCCCAAACAAACCCACTGAACGCAAGTCGATGCTGACTCTGGTTTTCGAGACTGGAGGACTTCACATGTGTCAAGGGTGGTCTTGAGCGGCCCCGTGCTAGCTCCAGAGCCCCTTCATCTCAGTGACAGACAGGGGGTGTTCGGAATGCAAGCAGGACACTGACAGAAGAGGGCGCGGAAGGGTTAATGCTGCAAGGGGGCCATTGGGTTGTGGAAGTCTATCTCCCACCAGCGCGGCCGTTTCAAAGGCAAAATATAAAAGCAAACCGATGAAAAGTTACAGACTTCACACTTCATAGACTGACCTCAAATGAGAGGTTGCATACATCTCTGTCAGAATGAAGGTTAAAAAAAAAATACAGTTTAAAAGGACACATTGGAAATGAAAGTGTGAATCCTAGAAGCAACCTGCTTAATTTGATAAAGACGGTACATCCTTTAAACAGAAAAAAATATATCATTTTTCTACCTAGGTAAAAAGCTTAGAACAGTCATTTACCTGCCCCTTGCCTCCCCCCCCTGCATTGTATATTTTATTTTATTTTATTTATTTTTGGGGGCATCACTGCCCTCTGGTGGTGGGAGTAGGAGGCCCAGCCCCACTGCTGGAATTGAACCTCCGTCCCAGTGAGCCGCAGTCACGCGCACAACCACTACGCCACCGGGGCTCAGCCCGCATTGTATATTTTAAAAGTGTAGTTTAACACATCTAATGCCAATGAAGGCTTTTGAGATAAAAAGCACTATTACCCAGGACTGAGCCCCGGTGGCATAGTGGTTGAGTGCGGGACTGCGGCCCACTGGCTTGGCAGTTCAAATCCAGCAGCAGCTCTCCAGGAGCAAGGCTGGGCCTCCCACTCCCACTCCCACCAGAAGCAGTGATACCCCCCCCCCCCAAATTCACTATTGCTCAAATGACTACAGAAGTGGTAGAAAGCTTGAATAGACTAATGGCCACGGAAAGGAAGGCACTAGGTCCAGAATGTTCCATGGGAGGCGTCATTAGACAATTCTCTTACCCACTGCTGACAATGCCTTCTTCCTCCAGGAAGCACTTCTGGATTTTCCTCTGCACCTGAAGCTCTTGAGAGGAGAGCCTCGCACTCCCCACCACCACCTGGCAGGCGGATTCTGCACACCACCTGCTAACTTCCTCCGCTGATCTCTCTTCCTGAACAATAAGCTACCTGACCTTGAAGGCAGAAACAGAGACTTTTTCCAATGCCTTCCCTGGTTCCCCCATGGCACTGGGGAGCATAGGGCACTGACCGAATGAACGACTGTGTTCGATGACCTATCGATGTCCCTGCCCCGTGTTTGGAAGGCTCCCGCCATAGTGGCATACACAGAAAAGCAGACAGACAGAAACCAAACCGAAACAGCGACGAGGGTGACCTTTCCCCTTTTACCCAAATCTGGGTCCCATGTTGAAACTCCATGACAGGAGAAGCCAGGACTTGTCATGCAGACCAGGGCCAGGAGCAGTCTGACCTTGCAGACCAGGAAGCGGCTGACTGAGAGGATCAGGAAGCAGGAGCCCTGCCACCGCCCACATCAGGGCCCACATCAGACCAGCCTTTGGGACAGACCTCCGGAGCCACTAGCTGTGACGCCTCCCTCAGAGTGTAGCCCAGCGGGAGGGGTGAGGGTGCAGAGCAGGGGCCCCAGGAGCCCACACCTGCTCTACACAAGGTTCTGAAAATCATCCCCAACCAGCACCTCCCGCCGCTTGCAAATAGAGCCTGGCCCCCCTGGAAGCCCCGTGCCCGGCCACTGACCAACAACAACTGACCCGCCACTCCCAGCACTGACCCAAGCCCCCCACCCCAGCATCCTGACACGGAACCCCAATCACATCCCCATTCAACCAGCCGCCCGCTCACTGGCCATGGACCTCAGGGTCTCGCCCTGACCACCCATCTAGGGTGGCACTCAGGACGGACTGCTTGTCCCCTCCCACAACTGGACCCAGGCAGCTGGGGACGAGAATTGGAAACAGTGAGGTCGATTGCTAGGACCTGCAGGGAGGTGGGCGGGCCTATCTCCAGAGGCCCAGGGGCTCATGGGAAGGAGCAACCAAGGAAGGGGGAAGTGGAGAGGGCCCAGGCAGACGGCCACTCAGCCAGTGTGCAGGGGGGTGGGGTGGTAACAGCTGTTCCTCTGGCTTTTGGAGCAGTGGGTGGGGAGGGGGTCTCCCCTTGGACTGGAATGTGGGGCGAGGATGGGAGGGATCTCCCCAAGAACCTGTTCTCTCACAAGCCAGCTCATACACATGGGCAGCGGGGACTCCTGGGCCAGCCTGGGGCTGCAGGTGAGTCACAGGGAGGGAAAGGTCAGAGGTGTGACGGAAACCAGCTGGGCCACCCAACGTGGCTGCCCTGGCCTGGGAGGGGTTGGTGGTGTGGTGACTGAGGGGAGGGTGTCTAGGCAAAAGGCCTCCCCACCCACCCACACTGGTCTCTCACTTTGCCCTCGGTTCCCCTCCTCCCCCCAGGCCCTGTATTCCCTCCCAAAAGACTGGGCGGAAGCAGGGTTTCCCTGGAAGTGGAGCCAGTCCTGGGATCTTGAAAGGAGGGTGGGCCAGCAAATCCCTCCTGGCGGGTGGCAGGATGGGGGCAGGGAAGAGTTGAAGATCTAGGTGGGAAGTGAGTGGGTGGCATGGCAGAGTTGGAATACTTCGGCCACCCTCCTCTCTCCCCAAAGAGTCACTTACGGTTCCCAGGCCGGTGGTCCAGGGCCCAGGCTCCTTCCAGTCTCAGGCCAGCATGCCCTTGCAGGAGGCAGGCACAGAAGAGCCTTCTCCCTGGTGGTGTGGGTGGCAGTGCTGGCCTGGGGTCTCCTTCCTCCACGGTCCAGAGCTGGCTTCAGCTCAGCTTCCCTGGCCCCAGCCTTCCCGCCTCTGAGACAGGGAACTGGGAGGGTGGCAGCACCCTTCAGGACAGCCTTCGACCAGGGGTGGGACACGCCACAGGGGCGGAGTCTGAGAGGCCCTTCCTAGCACCTGCTTTGGTCCGGTCTCTGGGCTTCCAGAGCCCCGTCCTTAGGAAAACTCTCCCCGTGGCTTATCTGCCTAGCCCCTCAGCTGCCCATGTCAAGGTCAGGGTTTCGAAGGGGGGACCCTCACCTGATGGCCACCCCAAGACTGGCTGGACTCAGCGAGGGGAGTCAGAGGAGTTAGCACTGCTGGCCTGCAGCGATAGTGTCCTCACAGCTGCGCTTGAGGGCCACCAGGTGGCCAGAGCACCGGGGTGGGGTGTCAGGAGGCCTGGGACTGAGCTAGACTCCCAGCTGTGTGAGTTTGGGACAGTCACCACCCCTCTCTGAAACCGGGCTTACACTTGGGCCTTCAGAGAGGGTGACTTCAACCTTCGGGTTCAGCACTGTGGGTAGGACTGTGAGAGGCCTTCGGGGCCCTGCAGGCGGGATCACCAGCATACACCAGGTGCTGACGCCATGGTAGCCGAGGGAAGGAGACAAGCTAAGGCTATCACATGCCCCACAGGGTAAAGGCTCGTTCACTGGGGGGTACAGGGCCCACCTGAACTGATGCCCGGCACAGGGTTCCCAATTCCTAGCTCCCTTCCACCCATCTCAGTGCCCTTCACATGGCCCAGCTGCTCCCCTTGTCTGGTTGTTCACTGATTGGGCACTGGCCCCGCCCCCCTCCAGGTTCCTCCTCATTCAAACCCTGATCCCTGTTTGGGCCGAGTCCAGGGCCAGGCACCCTCTGTTCCAGCCTCTCAAGAAGAAGGATGGTCTGCTAAGCTTCATAGCACCTGAACTTTAAAGCACCTGCCTTCAGCACTCCCAGAACTGACCTCACCCAGGGAACATACCTCCCTGGTATTGTTGCCCAGGGACAGGATGACAGGCCAACCTGGCCGGGACACACATTCGTCCTCTCTAGCACTGTTTCCTAGCAACCGCAGCACTGGGAACTTTTCTTCCCCATCACGATCCACCTGCCTTCACCTCAAATCATATATATATATATATATACACACACACACACACACACACACACACACACACATATTGTCATATTAGATAGCAGTTGCAGGACCCTCATCGACATCTGACCTTCTGGGCCCTTCTCCTCAGCTTCTGCGCCTGCACCCACCTGCCTTTCCTCCATCTTCCCTAGCTGTTCCTCCTTCCTCGGGCCACCCAATTGCAGAAGACCCCAAGGCCCTCTCAGGCCCTCTCCTTCCCACCACCCCAACTCTCTCACAAGTCCACGCTGCAGGCCCGTCCCCCAGCTGCCTTTGGCTTCTTGACTCCAGGGCCCTGCAGGGCTCCCCTGGTCCGGGAAGGTTCTCTGGAAATCCCTT
Source organism: Nesogale talazaci (assembly GCA_004026705.1). Taxonomy (NCBI): domain Eukaryota; kingdom Metazoa; phylum Chordata; class Mammalia; order Afrosoricida; family Tenrecidae; genus Nesogale; species Nesogale talazaci. Next base: position 82,787 of record PVJH01008051.1, on the reverse strand, counting down.
TACATGGAATCCTGGGAAAAGATGAAACCTTGCATCTGGCTCAAGTAATGTGGCATCCCCACCCCCTGGTCCTTCCTTCAGAGGTTCCCTGTCTACCTAGAGCTCATCTGGCTGCCCCCCTCACCGCCCTCACCCCGCTGGCCACCAGGCCTGCATGTCCACCTCCTGCAGCTCCCTCACTCCCAGGTATTGGCCAGTCTCGCAGGGCCAGCCCCGGGGCCTCTTCTAGGCCCACCCCTGCTCCAAGGGCAGGCAGCAGGATAAAGTCCAGCTTCCTGATGGGGGCCCACAAGGCCCTGCTCTGCCGGGTGCCACCCATTCCTGGGGCCTTTCCAAACGCATGCCCTGGGCTTCAGTCACACCAGGGCGGGGCAGGGTGTCAGGACTTCAGGAACCCACATGCGTCCCTGCTCAGGGCCTCCACATTTGGCTCTGGCACAGACTGGCCTGTCCCAGGCGGGGCTGAGGCACCTGTCCCCTCCACGGACCTCCCTTGGGGACCAGCTCCCCTGGAGATCTGAAGGAGTTCCAGGAGCTTGGCAGATGTCCAATCCCGTCCCTGCTGAATGGATTCGAGAAAAAGAGAGGAGGGGCTAGCTTCCCTGCCTCCACAGGGAGGCTCACCTTTCAGGAATGTCCTTCCAGGCAGACTGGCCAACCATGAGGAAGAGGGGTGGGGGGAACCGCCCACTACGGGCCCAGGGGTTGGGAGGGGCAGTGGGTTGGGGTCAAGCCCTGGACTGGCAACAGGCAGGGCCATTTATCGTAGTTATTAGACCCGTGAGGAGGCAGGCCCAGAGAGGCTGAGCCACACGTCAAGGGTGCACAGTGAACTGGGGCCAGAAGTGGAACCTGGCAGCTGTCTCTCAGTCCAGTGCCCAGGGACAGCCAGGCCCTGAGAGCCGAGCAGGCCTGGGGGCAGAAAGTCCGTTTCCGCGTGCAGGGGCAGGCGCTGGGTCACCCCCCCGCCCCCACCCTCACGAGAACTGGGTGCTGAGTGGCTTAGGGGCGTGGCAAGCACCTGCTCGGAACGGAGGAGCTGGGGAAGGCCAGCGGAGTGGTGACCCGCACCTCTCCCAGAGAGGCCGCCCTGCGGGGACTCCGGGACTGCCGTGGTCCCTGGTCGCGGTCATAGGCAGCGCTTTCCCCACTGGCCGCCAGAGGGCAAACCCTGCTGCCCAAATGAGTAAAGAAACAGAAACGCGCCCGCGGGGCATTCTGAGCACCTCTGAGAAGTGGCTCACCTCGTTAGAAGCTCCTGATGCCCTAAAACCAAGGCAGGAGGGCACGGAAGCTGGGGTGGGGGTGTTTCAATGACTTGGTGGTCATTGGCAGGTGAGCCCCAAACAAGAAACAAAATTTGCTGCCCCACTCACTATAGGACAGAGAAGGACTGCTTCCGTGGGTTTCCAAGACTGTTAATTTTTTTTTTTAGCCTCTTACTTCAATTTATTAAAGTTATCATTAACTTTCTAAGCCCAGCAAATGGAGCATTTGTTTGTCAGGGACTGGTGATAATTAAAATTCCAGATGGCATTCTTACAATGATCCTACTTTGCATCCTTTTGCTGAGGAAATCTATAATGATCCTGTCAAACTCTCTGTGAGTTCTCTTAAGTCCATCTAAGCAAAGTATAGAGTCCAAAGGCACAAAGACAGCCAGCAGGGCAGTGTGTGGGCCCCCTGGGAAGGTGCCTTGAATGCAGCCCTGGGGGAGGGGGGTAGTGGGAAAGCTTGAGTCTGCAGCCAGCAGGTCAGAAGTTAGGGGCGCCTCATGGGCTCCCCCGAGGCTGTGGCTGGGAGTCTGATGACTAGTGCCCTTTGACCTTGTGAGCACCCTCCCAGCTCTGGAGGGCTGGGGGCAGAGAGGAAGGGCCACGGTCCAGCGGATGTCAGAGACGGTTGAGAAGAGGGACAGTGGGGATGTGGTTCATCTTCACCTAGCGAGTGACTGGATTTATGTTGCTCCTTACCCATGAAGTCTGGCAAGTCCATCCACTGAGGATTCTGTCGTGGTTTTCCTTTCTACCTTCACTCCACACGAGAGGCAGTGTAGTGTCACCTAAGGCCACAGACTCAGCCGGCAAACCAGAGTGTGACTTCCACCATGGCTTTGTCCTGGCCCGCTCTCTTCCGCAAGCTGTTTCATCTGTCCACCTGAGTTTTAGCACTGCCACTGGGTCCGATTCCAATGCACAGTAGCCCCCGACTCAGCTATGGGAGGGACTTCAGGGCACTGGGTATCCCAGTATAGCCCCCTCTGAGGCCCACTGCTAGGACCGTGCACACGGCTATAAGGCCACTCTTGCACTCCGGTAGGAAGTCCTGTTGACCCCCTCTGTTCAGCTCTGCTAGCTTGCCTCAGCCGGGCTTGGGTGGTCCACGTGGAGTGAGAGAGAGAGAATGGGAGGAGGAGAGGAGGACAGAAGGGAGGGACCGGGAGGAGAGGGACGGAACTAAGGGCAAAGAGGTGGCTGAGAGAGCCCTACTGTTAATTCTTTTTTTTTGTGTGTGGCATCACTGCCCTCTGGTGGTCGTGGGAGCTACCCAGTGCTGCTCCTGAGACCCGCTGCTGGATTTGAACCGCTAAGCCCGCGGGCCACACGCAACCACTTATGCCACTGGGGCTCAGCCCTAGCTTTTAATTCTTTATGGGAGTAGAAAGCCCTGTCTTTCTCCCACAGAGCGGCTGGAGGTTTCGAACTGCTGAACTTAAGAATTGCAGCCCCATGCATAACTTCTGCATCTCCAGGCGAGCCCAGAGAGTTACATTTGAGTCCTTTGCAGCCTCCAAGACCAGGAAGGGGTGCGACTGTGAACGTGAGGGTTGGAGGTTTGCGTTCACCCAGAGGAAGAAAGGACTTTGGAAGAAAGGAGTGGTGATCTACTTTCCTAAAACCAGTCCTATTTCTACTCTGGCACACACATGGGGCTGCTGAGGAAGTCAAGCCTCTAGACTCTAGTCTAGTCTAGTCTAGACTCAAGCCTCTAGTCAACTCTCCCCGCCGTGTCCAGGTGGCACGGACGCAGGGGCCACTGTCACAGCAGCCTGGGCTCAGCGCTGGCAGGCAGGAGGCCAGCATGCGTGCCCCCCTGGAAGGCCATCAACTCCGTGTCAGACCCCCTCCCTCGCCCGCTAAAGAATACACCGAGACTCCAAAGGGGAGTCCTGGATCCCCGAGAATTCAACAACTGGGGACAGAATGGGGCCTGGGCACCCTTTGCCCAGGGAGGGCTCTCTCTGAAGAGTTCCTAAAGTCCCAGACCACGGTGTCACCCCACAGTGCTGAGGCTGCCAAAGTGCCCCCACATGAACAGAATTAGATAATACTAAGGGCTTAAGTAGAAAGAGAATGCCTTGAGGATGAATGGCAACAAATATACAAAAGCATACACAACCGATGTATGTACTGATGGTGGCAAGAGTTGCAAGTTTTTTTTTTGGGGGGGGGGTGCATCCCTGCTCTCTGGTGGTGGGAGTAGGAGGCCCAGCCCCACTGCTGGAATTGAACCTCCGTCCCAGTGGGCCGCCGTCCCGCGCACAACCACGACGCCACCGGGGCTCAGCCCCCAAAAATGATTTTTAAAAAATTAATAGAACTAGAATCAAAAGAGAGAACTCTTTGCTAGTATACCGCCCCATCATTCTGAAACAAAACCATCAAGAGGTTTGAAAATCAAAAAGGGAATTGAAATGTCCGGAAAGGCTGAAAGGAGAAGCAGGACTCCACATTCTGACTCATTTTCTCACAAGGCTTCCCGAACGCGTGAGCAGAAAGGCTAGGCAGAGAGAGCCCCCACAGGGCCTCAGAGCCCCTCTCCCTCTCCAGATAGCCTTCGCCACACAGAGGGCCGTGGGTTGGAGCAAGGTGACATGGCGCTGCCCCCAGAGCTGAGGGTGGCACCGTCCTTACCCTCATTTGCATGTCTGCCCGCTCCCCTGCCCACAAGAGACGGGCTGTCCTATGGTGGGGGCTTGTGTGTTGCTCTAATGCTGGGCATTGTTTCAAATGGTGAAGCCTTGGTCAGCCGATGGCTTCCAACGGAAACTTTCTCCTACTTGAACAGCGCAATTCGAACAAAATCTGCTCGGGGTTCCTAACCCCAGAGTGGGACAGGACATCCGACTTGAAAGAACCCCGCCAGGTTCAAAGGTGAGTCACGGGTCGAGTCTCACCATAGACACCAACAGCAGCCAGGGCTTAAACATTTGGCGCCGTGCTGTTTTCATGCTTTCCTTGCAGACAATTAAGGAGAAAAGAGTGGGAACCACGACAGGGTTAAAGAAAGAAATCGTTTTGAAACTTTAATCAGGTCGCCGCTTTTCTGATGGGGCGACTGCATGCAACATGGCTAAGTAGACGTTATCAACATTTGGTGGGGGGGAATAGAGTGATTAACGAAGTTAATGCAGTGAAAGGTGGGAAATAACTAACCGCAGAACAAACAGAACAAAGAACCCAGGCCCTCGAAGAGGTTGAAAGGTTACTGTCAATTTGGATCCATCGGAAACAGCCCAGTGGCATTAGCATATAGGAGACAGTGATATGTGAGAGGGCTGAAAGCCTCCATAGTGACTTAAGTCCTGGAAAATTGAATTTATAAGTGTAGTTTTGAGGCTTCAGAACCAATTATTTAGTTTTCCATGATTTCTTATGGAAGAAATAGGTTCAACAAATGAATTACCATTGTACTAGCATGGTTACCCAACGGTGGGGAGGTCTCAATGAGCTGACAGACTAAGAAAGACCAGGAAGAAAGGCCTGGCGTTCTACTTGCAAAATTTCGCTTAGGAACTACCTGTGGATTGCTTGCTATTGCGCTGGAAGATGAGGCCTGCGGTTGAAAGCCCTCAGGTGACACAGCGGCTGGGCTGCAAGGACAGACAGACTAGAGCATGCAGCACGAGGGGAAATGGGGCAGGCTGGGCAAAGGTTATTTCTGACTGGTGATATCCAGGGGGCAGAGGGTAGTCGTGAACCGAAGCAGACTCAGTAAGAAGAGCAGTTCTTCAGCAAAACATGACTACTCATACTGAGACATGCGAGGGTTGTTTGTGGCCCACAGGGAGTGATCATTGCCTAGTGGTTTGGGCGCTCTGATGTCCCCCACACTGAAGTCCCACTCAGTGTCCCTGGAGTTTATCGCCTAGAGAGATGACGTTCTGTTGTAAAGATGATCCGAACCCACCCCAACCCACTGCCATGGAATCAATTCTGACAAGTCATGGACAGGGCTCCCAAGACAGCAGATTTTTATGGGAACAGACAGGCTCATCTTTCTCCTGAGAAGGGGCGGGTGGGGGGGGGGATTTGAACCACCTAACTTGCTGTTAAGAGCCCAACACCCAACCCACCGCGCTTACTTAAAAAAACCTGACGGCCTTCCACTGAATTCCAATGCGCAGCAACCGGACAGACAGCACAAGGTAGACCTGCCCCTCTGAGTTTCTGAAACGTTAACTTTGGGGGCGAAGAAAGGTTCAGCCCCTTTTTTAAAAAACCCCACAAAACCTCAGGTCATGGAGTTGATGCCAACCTATAGCGCCACCCTAAAGGAAAGGGTAGAACTGTCCCTGTTTCTGAGACTGGAACTCTTTCTGGGAGTAGACGGTCCGTCCTTCTCTGACCCGGGCAGCCCGTACAGCCCAGAGAATGCTATCGAGGCAGTTCTATACCGTCTTACGGGATGGGATGCACTGGACGGCCAATGGGCGTGGCTGCCAAGGACTCCTAACAGGTCACGTCAAATTTTGCCACCAGCGGAGAGCTTAGGAGAAACCCTTGACCTTCCAGAGTGTTGGCGTGAGGGGGCTGTGCATACGGGACTGTGATTCTGCAGCAGCGTGGGACGGGAGACACAGGGTGCCAAGTGGGGCCCTCCAGAGGGTCTCCTTGTTGCCGGCTGTGTGCCCCCCCCCCCCCGACTCCTCTCCTGGGGACCTACCTGGTCGGGGCGCTCCTCCCTCGACGGGCGGCGCACGTCCTCCAGGGCCTCGTAGATCCTCTCCTTGCGGGAGCCGCTGCGCACCAGGGGCCGCGGGCACACCCACGAGCCGGCCACGCTGCGGGCCTTCGCGCGCCCGACGCTCGCCAGGAGGCCGGCAGGGGACGCCGCGGCGCGCGCCAGGTCGTCCAGGGACTGCGCCGGCCGCACGGGCGCCGCGGGCCGCGCGTAGAGGCAGGCGGGCTGTCCGGGAGCCAGGCTGCAGCGCTTGGCCCGGGGGCCGCGCGGCGCCGCGCCGTACAGGGAGCTCGCGCGGCGCGGGGGCTCGGCGGGGGCGCCGTCGGGACGCGCGGGCGCCGGCGCGCTCACGAACCGGTAGTCGTAGGCCAGCGGCTCCGGGGCCGTCGGGACCGCGAGCCGCCCCGGAGGCGGCGGGGTGGGGGCGGCGGCGGGGCCGCCGAGCGCGGGCAGCTCCCGCACGTACTGCGCGGGCAGGTAGAAGGGGCGGTCGCCGGGCTGGCGCCGCACGTGCCACCAGTGCTCGGTGCTGCGGCGCAGCAGCTGGTAGCGCTCGTTGGGCTGGATGGCCACGCGGCGCCCATCCTTGCCGGTGTACTCGAAGGGGTGCTCCACCAGCACGTACACGTCCCCCTCAACGTCCGCCGCCATCGTGACCCGGGAGCTTCCCTGCGGGGTGAGGAAGCACACGGTGAGCAAGGCCGCAGGGGCCAGGGAAGAGTGCCGCGTGAGTCAAGTGGGGGGACCCTTGAGTTCCAATCCCGAACCTGCAATCGCCCCGTGCGCCTGGGCCTCCCTGTCTAGGAAAGCTATACACCATGAGATTTCCTATCTATAAAGTAGTTTCCTTATCTATAAAATAGTCCCTATCGGGATGAGCCCTGGTGGCGTAGTGGTTGTGCGAGGGACTGCGGCCCACTAGGAGGGAGGTTCAATCCCAGCAGTGGGGCTGGGCCTCCTACTCCCATCACCGGAGAGCAGTGATGCCCCCCCAAAAAATAGTCCCTATCTATCAATCAAGAGATTCTCTAAACTTCTGTCCCACATGCCACGACGACCTAAGGACAACACCTCCATTCGGTGCTGTAAGTTAGGGATTGGGTTTAGCTGCCCCGGTGATGGGGCGATTGGATAATACTGATGTGCGTACTGCCAGGAAGGCTTGGTGCAGACAGTCGACTAACACCGCCAAATCTAACCCAATGCCATCGAGTCCCTGGCAACCCTCTAGGAAGGGTCGAACTGCCCTTGTGGGGCCCTAAGGGCCGTAACCCCGGATGAGCGTAGAAAGCCTCGTCTTTCTCCTGCGGAGTGGCTGGTGGTTTCCAACTCCTGACCTTGCAGAACGCAGCCCGCTGCGTTGCCTAAAAAGGAACAGGGCCTCCTGGTCCTCGCAAAATGGGAAGCGCAGCTCGCTTCCCTTCTGTCGCACAGCCCACTCCTGCGCTCCGCCTGGCCGCCCCGCAGCGCCTCCTCCCGCCGGGAGCCGGGGACGCAAGCTGCGGGGTCAGCGCCGGGCCGCGCGCGCGCGGGAGATGCCTCGGTCCTGCGTCGTCCCCGGGTCCAGGCGGCGCGGCGGTGTCTGCCGAGGCTGGGAAACCGGTTCTCTCGGTTTCTCCTTCCCTCCCCAGCGGCGTCGCCGCAGACGTGAACCCGGAGGCCGGCCCGCCCAACCCTGCCCGGCCTAGCTCCCCGGCTCCCACCTCGGCTTCCTCGGGGAGGCTGGGCCCTCGCTCCACTGCGCCCCGCCACCCCCGCTCCCCAAGTTCTCCTGCAGTGAGCACAGTCCCCACTGCTCCCCGGCTGCCCGGCCGGCGACCTTCTCCGGGAGTGGCTGGTCCCTCCGGGCTGTTCCACTGACCACACCTCCTCCTGTCCCACCAGGTGACCCGGGACCCGCGGCCGGAAGCCTGGCCGCCGCCTGAAGCGGAGGGATCCTGGAACCGGGTCCTGGCTCAGAGTCGCACTGCATCTATTCCTCCAAGCGGGCGAGGGTGTCCACTGAATCACTGCGCACCCTGGGCGCCGGGGCCCGGGGCTGCGTCCCCAAGTCCCAGGGGGAGGACACGCCCCCCAAGTCCCCGGGAGTCCCGTCGCACACTCACTTGGACTGGGCGGATCTCAGGACGCCCATGAGCCGGGTGGGTGGAGCTGGCGTGTGGGTGTAGGTTAGGCTCGTGTCATCTCCCTGAGGGGAGTTTCCCGGGACCCCACCGGGACCCCGCGGACCAGGAGCTGGGAAAGGAGGAAAAGAGAGGGAGGGGTTCAGTGGGGACTCTGCCGCCCCCAATTTTCCAAGTAGCTGGATCTGGGAGAGGCGGGGTGTGTGTGTGTGGGGGGGTGCTAATTCCTAGCCCGGCCTTAGGGACCTTAGGGGCGGGTCACGGAGTGCTGGGGGGTGTGGGGGAAGGGATAGCGCTTTTAGGGTGCTGCGTCTCCAGGGGCGCGGGCGGGCGAGGCGCTGAGGTTCCGCGGGCAGGGTCTCGCCACCGCCCCTCCCCCCACGGGGGGGACAGCGCCCAGGCAGGTGGCGCTGGGACTCCCTGCCACTTCCCCCTCCTCCCCCCCATCCGAGAGCCGCTGTCGCGCTGGGAATCTCCCCGTGGGAGCGCGAGCCGGCCGATTGCGGCGCCGCGGGCCGCAGTCCCTTCCTGGCGCAGCCGCGCGGGGCCTAGACAAACTCCGAGCGCGGCTCCCACCGCGGGCTCACCCCCCACCCTCACCCCGGGTGCGGGGTCCCGCTGTGGATAGGAGGCGACCCGGGCCTCGCTTTCCTCCCAACTCCGGGAGGGGGGGGCGGTGCGCGGAGAGAACGGGGGTGGGGGTGGGGAGTGGGGGAGCGCCGAGTTCCCAGAGCCCAAGGACAGGCGCATAGCCAGGAGGTGGCCGGCGTCCACTGCCCGGACGACTCGAGTCAGCGGCGCCCACGCCCCGACCGACTGGGGCCCTGGGTCCCCCAGCCCCCCGAGCTGCCCTGCAGTCGCTCTCCCCGCACGGATCCGCCCGCCGCTCCCCTCGGCGGCCCGCGGAGTCCCGCCGGAGCGCAGCGCGCAGGGGACAGGGGAGGGCGGCGGTCACCTGAGTCCCCCCTCCCCCCGCACGGGCCCTCCGCGGGGCCCAGCGCCCCCCTCCCCAGCCCCGCACCCCCGGGCACCCGCTAGCAGGTCTCCTGCCTGGCTTCCACTTGCCCCGGCGGGCGCGCGTGGGCTCGCGTCCGGCGCTCCTTCGTCGCCCGGCGGAGTTTCCTGTTCAACTATATAGCGAGGGAGGCACCGGCGGAGAGCGCCCGGCAGAACTTCCTCCCGGGCTGGGCTGCGGCTACCAGAGACAATCCCCGGTGTCCCGGCTTCCTGTCCCCTCTGGGCCGGGCCAGCGCCCCAGGAGCAGAGACGCCACCCCTCCCCCTACACCTCTCTAAATCCTAGGCCACACCTGGCCGTGTCCTGGGAGGAGGCGGCAGCAGGGTCCAGACTGCGGATGAGGCAAGCCAGAGGGCGCCTCCCCACCGACTTTCCTGCGCAGATTCCTGCCCTCCGCCCCCACGCACTCCCTGGATCGCTTGCGGGGGAGGGGGCCACTCTGCCATCTGCCCAGAGCCACCCTTGGCCGGAGCTCCATCGTGAGGGACTTAGCTTCAGGAGCTTTCTGCCCCGGTCACCGCGCACCCCTGACACTGAAAGGGCCAGCTCCCGAGGTCAACTCGGAGTCCTCAAGGCCCAGTGGCCTCAGCCCGTGCTTCTCTTGACACCACCTCCCCCACTGCGGGCTGGGGGCTTCTGTGGATGCGGATCTACGCACTCCTGCCTTTGTGCCCACCAGGCTTGTCCCTGGAGGGGCTTGTTTGTGCCAACTCTCACTATCTGAGTCCTGGTGACTCCTGGGGTACATCCAGGCACAGGGGTCTTGGCATGTATACCGCTGGCATCCTGCATGCTGCATGGACTCAAGAGTTAACTGTACTGGAGGGAGGTCTGGTGGCAGTGCCTGGGGTCCCAAAAGTCTCATGCCCAACTCCTCCCTCAGCGGGTTTTGGGGTGTCAGCAGGCTTGCCTCACCTCTGGCCAGTTTCTTTCCTGTCAATGGTCTATTTGTTCAAACCTACTCTATATAGACTGTCCTCAGGAAGATGAGAAGTACCTGGAAGATCAGTCTATTGTTTTTATCATCGGTACTTTTATTAGACAAGGAACCTTACTTTAGGCAGGAGGGGGAAGGGGAGACCCAGGCTCCCAGTGGCACTTGTGGAGGAGGGAGGAACCAAGTACAAGGGAGGGCAGCACAAAGGTCACCTCTGCTGGGTGGGCCTCCCCCCAAACCCACATTCCTCTTCTCTGGACCCATCCCCGGGTCCTTCCTGCCCCTGGAGGAAGGAAAAACTGGACGCCAGGGCTGGGCCGGGAGGGTTGCAAGGACAGGAAGCTCCCATCCGGACCTGGGATGTTTGTAGTCCCACTTCCCTGTGCCTGAGTTCTCTGGGAATTTCCTTCCACAGTGACAATGATGGCGATGCTGGGCTTTCCCCTGCCGGACTCCCAGAACTCCAGGTCAGCAGCCACAGGGAGGCTACGTGGAGCTCTGAAGCCACGAGCCTTGAATCAGGCACCCTGTTCAACCCACCTGTCTTTTCTGAACCCTCCCCCCTCTCTCTTAGATAAACCAGTGAGAAAACCAGTGGTGGCAGTGGTGATGATGGGGGAAGTTGTAGAGGAGAGAGAATGTGTGTGTGTGTGTGTGTGTGTGATAGAGAGAGAGAGAGAGAGAGAGAGAGAGAGAGAGAACTAGCGAGAACTAGCTGGTCCGTGGTCTTCCCCCAATCAGAGGCAACGTTAGGATTCAGAAGCAAAGCCGGTGATTAGAAAGATCTGGTCTTTACTGCAAAATCATTCAACAATCACACAGCAGCAGTTTCTTCAAGCACTTCTCAGGGCCAAGCCCCACACAAGAACCAGTTTATTGCATAAAATAACATCTCTTAGAATTGTAGCCCTGACGAAGGGCCTCGCCACCCCACCCTCCTCTTCAAGGGGAATAAGTCAGTTCGGTTTGAAGCATTAGCAGCTTTTAGTCATGGGCAAGGCATGAGCCCTCATGCCAATAGTCCCTGGGGCGGGAGAAGGCCCCACTGACCACAGCAGTCCCACCAGGGCACATTCCTGCTGCCGCCAAGGGCACTTGCTGGAATGGACCCACAAGGCTCAAGAGACACTGCCCACCTGGGGTTGGGGGCAGCCAGTTTGGGGGGGCACTAATGCTGGCTATGGGGGCTGGGCTAAGAGCCCACGTTGTGGCTCATGAGACTTTGGTGTGCTGGGCACAAAGTGCTCCATCGTCTGGGGCAGGGACGGGGCACCGTGGAGCACCTGTGTCACAGGCAGTCTGGGTCACTGCCTGCCTACGGCAGTGCCCAGTGGATCCTATTGCACAAGGGATCCGGCTCCATGGGCGGGCAGGTGACTCAGCCCCTGGTTACCCCAAGGGAGAGGTGGGGGTGGGGTTATCCTGTGAGTGATGGGAGGAAGGGGGGAGAGGGCCAGGGAAGCTCCCCTGGAGGTTTGTAGTTTGGAGCTAGTGGGGGGTAAGGAGACCCCCAGGCAGGGGCGGGGCAGCAGCACAGAACCCTGCCCAGATGTCCCGAGTCCCAGTCATCCAAACAGGCCTTGGAAAACAATTCCAAGCTCACCCCCAGCCTGAGGCCTGCTTGAGGACAATGCTTGGCCTGTGGAAGTTTCCTGCTTGGGGTGGTGCCCCCGACTGGGCACCCAGTGTTGTGAATGAATGGCTTATACAGGTGACACTCAACCTCCTCCCACAAGCACAGCTTCTTGCAAGGGTCCCGCTCCTCTTGGCCGCGGGGCTGGCCCTCTTCAAAGCCTGGCAGCCATGGGGCCTGGGCTCGCCACCCTGACAAGTCGGACCGGTGGAGGTGAGGGTGGTGGAGGGTGGTGGAGGAGGGCCGGGGGTGCGGGGTGGGCATGACGAGGCTGCACCCTGGAACGAGGAAGGCTCAAAGTGCTGACAGTGCTGGTCCCTCGGCTTTCCCCTCCTGTGGCTGGGATGGAGCCCTGGGGGGCTCTGACATTGACAAGGGGGTGCCGAGGAGGCGGGGAGAGGTGGTCAGGGGGTCATGGGGCCATGTCCTGCCTGCCGGACGGTTTGGCACATTGCACTCGAGCTGAAGGTGCCCGGCGAGGGCACATGAAAGGCACCGGGTCTGCCGACCGTCTCTATCCCAGCAGTGGCCAGTCAGTCGTCCCCTCCACTGCTGGGGCTGGGGGTGGGGGTGGGGGGGCTGAGCAGCTGCTGCGCTTCCTGCCCAGGGTGGAAATGGGTGGGTTTCGTCGCAGACATGTAGAGTCAATAATAAAAAAAAAAAATTTCCTGCTGAAATATGAAAGGAAGGGAAAAAAAAACCCACCTTAAAAAACTAGCCCTTTACTCAGGAATGTGGATTGGAATCAATCACTCTCCTATTCTCGTTTCCACAATGTCTCCACAGCCCTGAGGAGCTGCTGGTGAGGAGAGTGAAGGGGAGGGGAGCTGGGGTCTGGCAAGTGCCCCGTGGCCCTAGGAAGTGGTGCCCCAGCCCCTGCAGTGGGAGGGACCAGTAGGCTTCCCAGTCACTTGCCCCAGCTAGCCCCTCGGGGAGGATGGCTGTGCCACCTTGACCCAGAGCAGGCTCGCTGATGGCAAAGCAGCGGACGGCCAGCTGCCCCCTCATGCCTGAGCCTGGTGGGGCCAGGGGGCGGGGTTACGTCAGACTGTTCTGCTCCTGGTACTTGCGCCGGCGGGCACAGCGGGGGCAGCCCGTCTTCAGTGTGGCCTGGCAGCTCTGGTGGAAGACCGTCTTGCACTCAGCACACCTGGGGGAGACAGCAGCAGGTGCTCCGGTGACTAAGGGAGGAGAGGCCTCCTTGCAGCCTGGGGCTGGCCAGTGCTGACCGCGAGGAAGGCTGTGCTTCACGCTGAAAGCCAGCGCACCCAGGCAGCGGGGCCTGTCACCCCAGGACCAGTCTCAGAAGCCTTACCTGTCGATTATGTAGGATATTCTGTCTCTCTTCTAGTTCGTTTACTTTTTTCAAATGCTGCTAGAGCCTCACTAAGCTAATGCTCTCGAGTTTAAACGCTCACTGCGCAGCTCCTGCCAGGCAGGCCTATTGTGGGCTGAGCCTGGCCCTGGGCTGGGATGAGGGCTTGTAGGAAGGACCTCCCAGTCAGAGGCCTCCACGCTAGGCGTTAAAGGCATCCCGTGAAAGGAGTAGTAAAGGGTTAAGATGATAATCACAGCAGCAGAGGCAGGAGGACCACTGGGTGCTCACTGGGTGCCAGGCCTGTACTAGCTTCTCAGAGACCCCACCCCATCCCCGAGGCCCTGGGCCACCTCTCTGTAGACCAGCATTCCTATGAGGGCTAGGCTCGCCCAGAGCTAGCAGAGACAGCGTCACTGCCCACCACCCTTGGGCACCCACAGACCCCACGCTCCACTCCAGATGGCCTGTCATTGTCACCCTGGAGCCCTCTGGCCAGTCTGTGGGTGTGCGGGGCGGGGTCCCACATACCTGGCTGTGGTGTCAAACTCAAAGGGGAAGATGATGTCGTGGTGGTGGCAGACCTGGCAGACGAAGCCCCGCTGGGTGCACAGGTCGCAGTGGTAGACGTGCTGGGAGGCGAACTCCACCAGGCCCTGGAGGAACGCTTCGTACCCGCCCTCAGCAAGCTGTGAGGACAAGCAGGCCACACCTTCAGGACCACACAGCCGCCTGCCTGAGGGCCCCGGGGAAGGAAGAGCCCCCCGCCCCTGCTGAGCAGCTGTCCGTCTTCTTGCAGTCCCTCAGGCCAGGGCTGAGGGGGTTCCATGACCCTGGGGGTTGTGCTTGCTGGAGACCCTGCTTATTGGGGAGGAGGGCTCGAGGGGGGGGGGCTGGGGAAGTCTGACACTCATCCTGAGATACTGAGCAGCAGCAGATGGCCCCTCAGGTATCCCCTCTGCAGGGCACCCCATCCTACCTGCTGGAGGTCGGCGACGCTGTACTTGTGGGGAAACTCCAAGAGATAATTCCTGTGGTTGAGCCTTCAAAGGAAACAGAAGCCGCCGTTTCTTAGGGGAGCCCCCAAGCCCACGGTGACCAGACGTCCCGCTTTTTAACAATTTGTCCTGCGTCCCATGGCGTTTTAAAGTTAAATTTATTACAATACTATTTTTGCGTTCGATGAACATTTTTTTTTGGGGGGGTGGGGCATCACTGCCCTCAGGTGGTGGGAGTAGGAGGCCCAGCCTTTGCTCCGTGGAGCTGGAATCGAACCTCCATCCCAGTGGGCCGCAGTCCCGCGCACAACCACGACGCCACCGGGGCTCAGCCCTCTATGAACATTTTTGTTGCTCCATATAGACCAATTTTTAATCAAGGGCCCCCACCCCCGGTCAAATGGTGTCTTGTTTAAAATCTGGTCACTTTACCAGATTGTACCAGTGCTGTGCCGCGTCACTGGCCTTCCTCTGTTGGCCTCCCCCAGGGGTGCTGCGGACCCCAGTCCTCCCGATGACTGATGGCTTTGCCCAATGGCATGCCACTGAACCTTGCTGCGTTCCACTCTGTCCAACAGTCCCGTTGGCTCGCGGGCCGTCAGCTCTAAGCTGGGGTTCCCTCATGTGAGGAGTGGGACCTGATCTGAGGACTCGTTAACTTCGTGAGGGAACTGGGCACAGCACTGAGCACAAAGCACATCATCCATGACGATGGTGATGGCGGCGGCGACCAGGGGTGAAAGGGACCGCTTGGAGTGGGTGCTGAGCCGAGAGCCTCCTGCGCAGAAGCTCGGTTTGTCTTCACCTCGCCCTGCAGGCACATCTGAGGGGCGAGGACCTGGGCAGGGGCGGCAGGCGGCATGGTTAGGAAGGGGCAGAGGGCGAGTCAGGGTGGAGAGCCTGCGCCACTACCCGTCCTGCTGGACGCCTCCAGGTGCTGGCTGTGGTGACTGCTGTCACCACGACCTGCCAGGCCCAGGGCCAGGCCCAGAAATGCACAGGACACAACCTCTGCCATGCGCAGCCATTGCCAGGGGCGGACACCAAGCACCTTGGCTTCGTGCTATGGGAGAGGAGTCGGGCCTGGCCCGGCCCCGCAGATCCTGTTTCAGAGGGGGGCGGTGTGTGGAGGACCTGGCCTGGCTACCCCACTGCTGCAGGGAGTGTCCTGGTGGAGAGGAAGCACCTGCAGGAGGCCTGGCCTGGCTCTCTGGGTGTGTTTGTGTGGGTGCTGGAGAGAAACTGCCCTGTCAGGGGCGCTGGGGAAATGCTTCAGGAAACAGAGGGTCATCTTGGGACTCTGGGGGCACTGGTCCCACCCCGTAGCCTTGCGTGTGGTCCCGGGGAACCCAATCTGGGACAGCAGGCGGCCACGCTGGCCACTCAGTTCATCATACTGACTTCTCCGGGGAATGAATGTCCAGCTTTCTGGAACAGGAAGCTGCCATTTATCTCCAGGAAGACGGGTGTGTGTGTGTGTGTGTGTGTGTGTGTGTGTGTGTGTGTGTGTGTGTACCTGCCTGTGTGTGTGTGCGTGCGCGTGCGCGCGCACGTGTGCAGGCCAGTTCTGAGCAGACTAGCAGGAAGCAGCCGAGGGGCCGCTTCTGGTCAGTCCTGTCTGCTGTCTTGGAAGCTCTGGGAGCCATTCAGGCTGGGGCTTCCTGGAGCCACCACACCCTGGCCTGTCAGAGTCACAGCCGTAGCAAGGGACTCAGCCGGCTGAGGCTACCTCCCCTGGCTTCTGATAGAAGAATCTCTGTGTGCTGGGCACAGCCCAGGCCTCCCTGGGGCCTGCTTCTGCTCACACGATGAGGAGACCCCACTCCATTCTCCTCTGTGGATAGGAGAGAAGAGCCCTTGAGGCTCCCTGAGCAGAGTGGGCGCACGAGGAGATGGCAGCATCTTACTTCCTGTGGATGCCAACCCAGCCATAGAGGTGGGGCGGGGTGGGGGGGCAGGCTGCTGTGGGTTATGGTGGGTGTGGGGGTGTTACCTGTCTCTGCGGAGCCCCGCATTCCTCCCCTACCCATAGCTCCATAGCCTGTCGGAGCGAGACCTGAGGTCTGGTGGGCGGGCACCCTAGTGGGGACTTCTGTGAGGGCTCCTCCGCCCCCCACACAGAGGCAGATCTGTGTCCCAGGCCGGGTCTTCTCTCGGAGCACCCCGCTGACCACCACCTGCACCTAGACCCACCCCCGTCCACCCTCTTCGCAGGCTCCGCCCTGGCCAACTGGGGCCAGCCCCTCTCAGACCCCTGGGCAAGTGAGTTGCTCTTCTTGCTACCCACCCAGGGCTCCCTACCAACCACCCCTCACACTCCACCGCCGCCAACTCCCTCAGCAGACCCCCCACTAACTGTGGGAGAAAATCCAAACATGCTCCCCATGGCAGGAAGGATCTGCGGGTCTGGCTCGGGGAGGCCCCTCAATCGCCCTCCCTGGGCCTCCAGAGCCCTCCCACCTGCATCCCACAGGCTTTCTCCCCCTTTCTGCCCCTCACTCATCTGCATCATGCGTGCGTGCGTGCGTGCGTGCATGCGTGCAGCAGTCACTGTGTTCACGTGTGAGGACAGACTGAGGTCTGAGGTGATGCTGTGCCGATAATGACTTGAGAAGGGGCAACTTCACTTTCTGACTTTTTTCCCTTTGCTATACTCTGAATATTTTAATATCACCCACCTAACAAAAAAGACCACTCTATCCTCAAAACCAAACGTACTGCCATGGTGCTGATTCTGACCCGGGGCTGCCCCCTCACTCACCGCCATCTCAAGTCAGTCTCCACTCGCAGTGACCCGAGAGCGCAGGGGAGAGGGCCGGGGAGACCTGTGGCGTGAGTTTCCAGGACCGGACCTCTTACCGGAGCAGAGGGCCTCCCCTTTCTCCCGCAGCGAGGCTGGTGGTCTCAAAGTGCAGACCTCGCATCAGCAGCCTTCCACATAACCATGCCAGAGCGTTATAAACACAGGGTCTCAGACTGTCACGTTCATGGTCACCGTTAAAAGAACACATAACACACACACACACACACACACACACACACACACACACACGGCAAGGCGGCGGGATCCACAAAAGACTAAAATCAACGAACACAGCACAAGAGCAGGCGAGGTAAAGGACAAAGGGTTGGGGCACAAAATGACAGAAATACATTCTGTGATGACGATTTGTGTACATGGATTCAATGTTCCCATCAAAAGGCAGGGAATGCCAGAAGGAATGGAAAAAAACAACCCACAAAACAACTCTTTGCTGTTTTCAAGGAGCCCCGAGAACACATCTGCCAGGAGATGCAGACAGCGAACAGGCAGGAATTCACCAAGAAGATTTCACAATCACAATCACATAGAGATCGGTAAGGAAAGACAGCACTGAGAGACCTGCAGTGAGATGGCGGCAGTGAGCGGCATTCGGCCTCGTCGATACACTGCTTCCCACTGGCAGACCGTGTGGAAAGACGATCAAGCAGCAAAGGGAGCACTCCCACCCCACCGACCCCACAAACAAACTCGACGGAACAGCGCCTCAGACAAGCCAGCCCGGTACACCCTCTGTTCCAGGGGACAAGGGTCAGCTTCAGGGCAGATCGCATGTCAGGCCACAAAGCAAGTCTTCATCCATTTAAAGAGACTGAAAGCACTCGGCGCATTCTCTCTGACCGCAAGAGAATGAAGCCAGGCAATGATAACAGAAAACAAAACGAAAACCACCCTGGAAAATACACAACCAGAAATTAAACGGCGCACTGCCCAACGACCGATGGGACAAGGAAGAAATCAAAGAGAAACCGCAAAATTCTTACAGTCGAGTGAACACAAAAACCCGACGTGTGAAAGCCTAGAGAAGACGCGGAGACGGCGGTGCTCGGAGGGACACTCGGCAGTGAGGCCTACAGGAGATAAGAAGATAGCTCAGATTCACAGGACAACTGACCACTCTAGAAAGGCAAGCCAACTACGCCTACCCGTACCAGGAGGAAGGAAGGAACGAAGACCAGAGCATACCTATGCAATCACCATCAGAAAAGCAATAGCGTCAACAACACCAGAGGATTCTTTGAAAGGGGAAATCAAGTTACAAAATGCTAGCTAGGGCTGAGCCGCGGTGGCGTCGTGGTTGTGCGCGGGACTGCGGCCCACTGGGATGGAGGTTCAATTCCAGCTCCACAGGGGCAAAGGATGGGCCTCCTACTCCCACCACCTGAGGGCAGTGATGCCCTAAAAAAACTAAAAAACAAACAAACAAACAAATGCTAGCTAGGCAGTGGCAGAGAAAAGACGCAAATAATAAAAAAAAGGATTACAAGTGATGACATTGCAACTGACTGACCTAATAAAGATAATGATGACAGAATATTAATGAATGAAGAAATTATATCAGTGATAAAAAAAACAAACAAACATTACCCACCCCACGAAAAAAGAAATCCTGGACCAGAGAGCTCCCCTGTGGCAGGCTAGCAAACATTCAGACAGTAATCCACACCAATACTGCTTACATTTTTCAAAAGATCGGAAAGGAAGGATGCTAATTAATTCTGGGAATCAAAAATAATCCTGATATCCAAACCAGACAAAGACATCACACACAAAAAGAAAACTGTAGGCCAGTATCTGTTATGAGCGTAGACACAAAAAAAACCCCCACAAAATACTAGTGAACAGAAGCTATTAACATGTTAAAAGAGGCATACACCATGACCAAATGGGATTTATTCCGGGAACACAGAGATGGCCCAGTGTTGGAAAACCAATCAATGTAAGATCGCGCATCCACAGAACAAAGGAGAAGAAACACTTGATCGTCTCCATGGACACAGAACAAGCATTTGATAAGCACAAACATCTTGTCTTCACAAGAACCCTAAAGAAGATTAGACTAGAAGGGAAAGTCCTCAACTTAAGTCAGGTCATACAAAGAGGCTTCGAGAAGTTTGTGGAAACATTTCATTATCTCTGAACTCTGTTTTTCTATTAACTTTCTGAAGTCCCTTCATAGACCAAAAAGCAAACAGCTAACGTCATCCTTGGCAGAGAAAGAATGAGCAGGTTCCCCGTGTACTTGGTGCTTCATCAGGCGTCCTCGCCCAGGAAAGAGGCCAAACCAAACCAAAAACGACCGACGGCCCAAAAGGCATCCAGATAGTAAGAGGTAAAACGTCCTTATAGGTGGAAAAAGGGAAAAATCAGAGTTCCCAGGAAAGTTCTACAGCCAATGAAGGAATTTAGCCAAGTGGCGGGGCACACAGCAAAGTCAGTTGGGGTTTTAGACATTAAAAAGGAAAATTAGAAAAAAAAAACATTCCATTTATAGTAATACTGAAAGGAGTGATATTCCTAGGGATAAATCTGGGCAGGGATATGCAGGCTTTAAACAATGAGAACTCTAAAACACTGCTGAAAGAAAATAATGAAGACTTCCATAAATGTTTCAAGATGTTTCATGATTCATGATTGGAAGTCTTAATATTTTAAGATGTCAATACTACTCAAAGCAATCTACAAAGGCAATGTAATGCCAATGAAAACTCCGACAGTCTTTTTTTTTTGGTTTTTTGGGGGGGGCATCACTGTTCACCGGTGGTGGGAGTAGGAGGCCCAGCCCCATTACTGGAATTGAACCTCCGTCCTAGTGGGCCGCAGTCCCGCGCACAACCACTACGCCACCGGGGCTCAGCCCCGATAGTCTTCTTTACTGAAATAGAAAACCCAAGACTCAGCTCTGCATGGAACGACGAGAGGCCTTGACTAGCTGAAAACAATGCTAATGGAGAAGAATAAAGCAGGCCGACTCACTTCCTGATTGTAAAACATACTATACAGCGACAGTAATCAAAACAGCTCAGAACAGGGATAAAAATAGATATACAAATGAATGGGCTAGAACTCAGAGTCCAAAAATAAACCAGCATGCACAATCACACTGATTTTTGATAAGGCTGCTAAAGCTATTCTTTGGGGGAAAGGAAGAATCTCTCCCATAAATGGTGTTGGGCACCCGTTTTTACACTTGCAGAAAAAGGAAACAGAGTCCTTGCTATCCTACTCAAAACCAAATTGAAAATGGATTAAGTACTTCGATGTGCAAACTAAAAGCATGAAAGTTTTAGAACAAGAAACAGGGGCAACAACATTGTCAAGTCTCGTTCAACGGATGAATTAATATCATAACAAAGGCATACAGAACCATAATTATAAAAAAAAATCAATGGGACCCTATACAAATTTAAAATTTTGCTTATCAGAAAAATTTACCCAAAAAAGTGAATATAAGTCACTTGGGGGCTTGTCAGCTGGGACACTCTTTGGAAACCACTTACAGTACCCGTTAAGAACCTAATATCAAAAAGGAATATAAATCTTTGATGAATTGACAACAAAAAAATCCAAATAACACACAGAAAACGGACAAAAATCCTGGAGCAGGCCTTTTACCTTTAGGCAACGCCAAGCCTGGGAGTCAAGTCGCTCCTAGAGAGTCCTTCAGCCAAACAATCACGCGGTGCTGATGGGCTGATTCTGACTCACTGGAACCCTACAGAGGGTTTCCCAAACTGTCCATCTGTGCAGGAGAAGACAGTCTCAACTCCCCTCCACTGCACAGCTGGTGGGCTGACAACTGCTGGCCTGCTGCTAGGAGCTCAACCTCCAACCTCCAGGAAGGACCACCAGCGTGCCATCGGCCCAACGACAGACAGGTCTCTGAAGGGCACAAAACACCTGGGCAGGAGGTGCTCTCAGAACAGTCAAGCACAGGAGACTGAAAAGGCGGCACTGGGCCCCAACCAAAGCTCAGGAGGCCAGGGAGGAGGGATCCCAGGAGGCAGTGGGAAGAGCGCTGCCACACTGAGGGATGACAACTCACGTCATAGCACAAATTGGGAAACTAATTTAATCTTTACATTCTTACCCAAACCACAACAAACTGTTCAAAAACAATAATAACAAAACAACTAACCCCTTCCTACATGAAAAAAAAAAAACAAAAAACCAACAAATCTACCCAAATGATAGTCTAGCTTCACTGGAATGAAGGTCTGCTTGGAGCACTGTCTGCACAGGATCAAATGGACAAAGGCAACTCAACAGACGAGACTGGGGACTTTCGGGAGGGCAGGGGTGGACGCTACCGAGGGAGGGGCAGCTCGGCACAGGGGAGAGCCCAACCAAGGTCACTCGACTGGCCGTGCAGAAACTGCTGAGCTGGCGTAGCTTGGCTGTGTATCCTTGACGCTCACACACAGACAACGGAAAGAACAAGATGGGTGTAGGGGTTCAGCAACCCTCCGTGGAGCCGCTGTCTCCTCTGGGAACTGCCTAGGCTGTTCAGGTGTCCTCCTGCACAGCACATGCCACATTGACCCAGGGTCGTGTCTGAGCTCCTGCGAGGCCAGGAGTTCGAGAAGGTCCCGTGGGCAGGCCTGAGGGGGCTGTCAGGAAGGGCACAAGAACGCAGGCACTGCGGGGCCGTCCTATGGACGAGAAAGCTGTGGCTCCCCGAGTTTCACGGCCCCTGTGCTCTCTCCCCAAATGAAATGTGTCCTTCGCTGGGTGCTGGCCGAGGAGGTGTGCAGTCCTGCTGCTCAAGGATGCTGAGGCTGGGCCCAAACCGGGCCAATGAGGCTACTGAACAAGCAGTCTGTCACGGAGGGTGGCCCCGAGGCCGCAGCACAGGGCACGGCAGGGCGGAGTTGGTGAGCAGGGTCAGAGGAGACACCATCGGGCAGATCTACACCAGGTATGCAATCTGCAGGACCTGGGAGGGTGACGAGGCCCCCGACTTCAGAGATTTCACCACTCTTTCTGGAACCCTCTGCGGATCTTGTAAGGCAGAAGTGAGCCAGCACCCTTGCAGAGGTGAAGACCCAGCTGATGACGGTGGAGGACATAGCTCTGAGGGTCCTGCACTGGTGGCCCCCAGAGGTCTTCTTTGCCCAAGAGACTCCTGTAGCAGGCTCATCTGGAGAGTACAGACCTGCACCGGGGGCTGCAGGGTGGCCCCGGAGACTGCAGCCAGGCCTGAGGAGGCTCTGCTCCCCTGTGTCAGCCCCGGGGAGAAGGGGTCTGTGAGCTACGTAAGTCCCGAGGAACAGCAAGAGCAGGACTGTCCTGGCAGGCAGCCCAGCTCCTCCGCCTGAGGTCTGTCCTCCTGAGTACGGGACAGCAGAGCCCTGCACAGGTTGTGGTCTGAGCTCTGACTGCAGGACTGGGGGGTGTCTGGTATGACGGGGCACATCGTCCTCTAAACCCCTGCGGAATGCCAGTGTTCCCTGCCGACCTTGAGCACCGAGGACCTGAGGCCCTGGGCACAGGAAGCTGTCTGAAGGCCATTGTGTGGATGCCGACTCAATCTGGCCTTCTCCGAACATTTTGGGCAGGGCGGTGTCATGTTCAGCCCGGGGAGAAGCGACTGAATGGGAACAGGAAGACACCGGGCAAGGCCTCTTAGCCTTCCTGCACCCCTGCCCTGTCTGAGTGAGTGTCCACCTCTGGGCTTCCGCTCTCGGGCCTCAGCCCCGTTACGCAGCTGCCTTCCCACCAGACGGAGGCTGCAGAGGAGGTTGGGTACCGCGTGGACACGGTATGAGGGTATGTCCTCAATTAAGTAAAGAAATGAATAGGTGAATAAATGAACAAGAAGTGTTCCCGAAACAGGTGGTGGTTTGCCAAGCTGCCTGGGAAGAAGCCCTCAGTCCAGCGTAGGCAGCTCTCCCGGCGGACGCCTTGCCTGGACAGTGCGGAGGGGGTGCCTGCTCCCACCCCGCAGGCTCACCTCTTGCTTAGCTCCTTCAGGGCCCCACTCCGGCACAGGCCCACGTAGTCCCCCAGAAGCTTCAGCTGCTCTCGCCTCCGCCCGATAAGCTGCATCTGCTCCACGTGCTCGTACAGCGAGGCATTCACCAGCTGCAGGTTGATGAGGGGCTGGGCCCGGATCTGCATCAGGAACCGCAGGGCCTGTCGGCAGATCTGCGGACGGAAGAGGCGGCACCAGGCATCAGGGACGGGAGAGGACGGCCCTTGGGAGGGCCCTGCTCAGCTGCCCCCCCTCTGTCGCCACCTCCAAGCAAAGCAGGTGAGGAAACGGAGGCAGGCCCTCCTGTAGAATCAGGAGTCGGACCTTGTTCATCTAGACTCCCAAACCCACCACCCTTCACAGCACCAGGCTGAGTGCAGAGCCTTCTCCCCGTTCTATCCTGCCAGCCTCCCCGCTCTCCTGCCTCAGACAAGAAGGCAGTGTCGCTGTCGCAGGAGTCAGGTGACTGTTCTGAGTCAGCCTGCGGCCACAGGAAGTCACAGGGCAGATACGGCTCCATCAGAGGCGGCCCTCTCGGCTCTGCCAGCAGCACTGCCAGACCCCCTCCTCACGGCACCCATGGCATCACGTGTTCAATCTCTGCTTTTCGCAAATGGTTAACCAATCCACCAGGCCTGGCCCTAACGACAAGGACAACTCTGGGCCACCGTGATGTGCCAGATGCTGGGCTGGGGCCCTCGCCCACATCCCCTCTCCATCCTGTCAACACCCTCAGCCAGCGGAGGAGGTGCAGTGGCTTCTCCAGGCCCGCCTGGAGGAAGTGGGGCACACGCACGCAGGGCCAAGCTGCTGTCTGCACGCAGAGCTGCGGGCCATGTGGCATGAGAAGCTTGTCGGTCAGGTCTGCAGTTCCCTGACTGGGGGGGCCAGGAGGATGGGAGGGCTCGGCTGTTCCCCTGCGTCTCCTCGGTGACTTCTGAGTTGGGGCTTCAGAGGCCGAGCCGGGTTCAGATCTTCTCTCCACTGCTTCCTGCCTGGATGACCATGTCAAACTCACGGGACCCCCCAGTGACTCGGGAAGAGGGGGGCCATGCAGCCCCTCTATGTGAGTTCGGAGGGAGACAGCGCCCCCGGTGTGGGCTCTTGGCATCGCGAGGACTTCCCTGGGTCAATGTGAGTCAGCTGCACCCGCGGAGGGAGCAGGGCCTGCAGACCTGCCCTGCGTCCACCTCCTGTCTCGCAGCGCCATCAACAGACCTTGTCTGCCAGTGGACAGCTCCTGCTTTTCCCATTTCCTGGAGCTTCGGTGCGGGCCCTGGCTCAGATCGGGGGCAGTCCAGGGAGGACCCCACTTGGAAGCCCCTGCTGCTCTGCAGTCCCGGCGCGGCTCTTCCTACGCCTCAGCCTCGGGCCTGGGGTGAGGCTCCGATGAACCAACACACAGGAATGTACACAGGGCACTGCCAAGGTGCCGCCACGGGCAGGGGCTTCGTGCTCCCCAAGGGCTACTCCTCTCCTGGTGGAGGAGACAAAGAGGCCCCAGCCTGCCAACCGCCAGCCAGGTCTCGGCACAAGCGGGGCAGCTCGGCCAGTCACTTCGGCTGGGCTTTCCCTGTCTTCCCTGGGCCACGGGGCTTTGGGAGGGAACTGGCTCCTTCCTGATCTTACATATGCCAAGAGGAGGACTCTATGCCACAAAATGGATCGGGCTCTTGGAGAGATGGAAGGTGTTTTATGACCCAAGTATTCTCTGCATTCGTTAAAAACATACCAGGGATGAGACCCAGGGCCAAGGCACATAACCCCAAAGCTAATGTTAGCCAACTTCTTTGGGACTTCCCTTCCTGGGGTGTGGGGGTGAAGGTTGGGGTACTACCTGTGGCACGGGCCACCAGGGAAAGGTAGGTGGCACCCGGCAGAATGATCCCCCCAAGACCTTTCAGATCTGTGTCTCTGGCCCACAGCGCCCAGAGAAGAGCAGAGAGCTGCTACGTGACCCCTCGGTGGTTCTTTTGAATCCGTGCCTCTGGCAAAAAGCTGTGCTTACATCCTTTCAAGCACAGGTTGCTGGTGTTATTCTGACCAAGTGAGTGAGGGCCAGGAGGCGTGCCGGACCTTGGGAAAGGCGCAGGGCACTCACTATTCTAGGCACTTTCCTCAGAGCAGGCACGGGCTGATATAACTGACAGGCCTCTCTGGGTTACTCCTCAGAGCACACAACCCTCTGCGGAAGCCCCCTTTACAGTAGGGGAGACCTGAACCCAGGCTACTGCCACGGAGTCAATTCCCATTCCCAGCGGCCCTGTGGGGCCAAGCAGAGCCACCCCCTAGGTGTCTCAGGCTGTGGATCTTTGTCCATGCAGACTGCCCGCTCCTTCCTCCTGAGGAGTGGCGGGTGGGTTTGGCTGGCAGCCTAGCACTTCCCTGCTGTGCTGAGGCGCCTGGATGAGGCGCCCGCAGTTGCATTTTCCCCTGGTGAGATGGCCCAGCGCAGGCAAAGAAAACGAGCTGGAAGCCCTCCTTGTTGTATCGACTCAGAGCGACCCTTGTTCAGAATGAAACACTACCTGGTCTCTGTCTTAGCTGGAAAGCACAGTCTCACGAGCTTTGTTTTTCCGGTACATTCGGACTTTCTCCAAGACAGAATAACTAGCTTGTCCTTGTGGCGGCAGTCCACGGTACTTTCAATATTATTCGCCCCTACCATGGTTCAGATACAGCGACTCTTTCTCAGTCTGACTAATTATCCCCTTCTTTCCTATGCATGGGAAGTGACTACAAATGTCACAGCTTGGGCCAGGGGCACCTTGGTCCTCAGGGTGCCATCTGTGCTCTTTAACACTTTCAGTAGTTCTGGTGCCAGTGCAATGTGTCATTTGGTTTATCTGCTGCTTCCATGATGGTTGATTGTAGATCCTGGTACAAGGAAAACCCTGACAACGTCAATCTCTCCTGTCCACTATGATGTGGTCAACTGGCCCAACTGTGAGAAGTTTTGTTTTCTTTACAATGAGTTGCAGTCCATGCTTTGATCTTTGTCAGTAAACACTTTGAAGGCCTCTCGGCTACCAGCATGCTCGGCTGTGCCCGACATGTCCAAGTTGATGAGCGGCCCCTCAATCTGGTAACAGCTTCTTTCCTACCCTCCAGCTTTGTTTATTCAGCACAGAGATGGACTAAGAATGGGGCAGGGATACAACCCGGACTCACACTGTTCCTGATCTGAAGCCGTGCGGTGTGCCCTTGTTCTGTTCCGATGACTGCCTCTTGGTCTAGCTACAGATTGCACGGGGGTACAATGAAGTGTTCTGGAGTCCTCATTTCTCATGATGTCCCTAATTTGTTATGATCCTATTACCCCCTTTCCAAAGATATTTGGTGAACACCAGCAAGTGTCCAAGATGGTATCTTAAGTGAGAAGACCATATTACAAAGTAGCATGGGCTGACTAGCAGGCCAGTTTGAGGAAATGCCAATCTCTTCATCTACAGGCACAGGTAACTAAAGCACAGCAAAACCACCTCCTGCCTGTCAAGTGAACATCTCTGGTGATGACACATGGCTTTGCTGCATCTTTGGGCTTTTCTACGATCTCTAAAAGATCAATTATACCCACATTATATCCGTGGCCTTTCACAAACGTGTTTTTTTTTTTTTATTCATTACATACAAGCAAGCAGGAGTGAATGTGAAACAACTGAAACTGGAGACTCCTCTGCAAAGCTTGCTGGGCTGGCAAGGGCAAGACTGACCGCTTCAGGGCCCATCTGTCCGTCCATCCGTCTGTCCGTCCATCCTTTCTTCTTGTCCATCTCGCTACCTACAGGCTCCTTAAACCAATCTGTTCCCATGCAGCTGCAGAGAGCCATCCTCCGCCGCCCCCCACCTCCCTCCAGAGGGCACCAAGGCTGGCGCCGACAGGGCTCTCTCAGGGGCTGGGGTGCTCTCGGGGCACCGAGGTTTCCTCTTGGCCGGTTGCCCACTGCACAAGGACCGTACTTGTGACATTGGCTTTCCCTAACCTAAGTCTGGCCCACCCCCCGGCCTGAGCAGCACAGGAGCAGTGATGAGGGGTGAGAGTTCCCGTCCCTCAACAGCCCAGTGTGGCCACCGGGCTGCTTTCCAGACTTACCGGGCGCTTGGTGAGGTCCCAGTTGTGGATGATCCTGGCCGGAATCACCGAGGTGTCATCTTGGTGGCAGACATCACAGTAATAGAGGCCAGAGAAGGCACAGAGTTTGGGTCGCACAAATGAGAAGCCGATCTGCCTGGAGCAGCCTGGGGAGATTGGCGGGGTGGGGGTGGGGGGGTAGGTGAGTGGCACAGCTAGAGGCGGGCAGGTCCCGTCACAGGACTGGGATGGGTCTGCTGGGCCCAAACCAAACCCCTCTCTTTGTTTCGACTCACAGCGGCCCTACAGAGGCCGTGGAGGCTGTAACTCTGTGAGCAGCCGCCTTTCTCCTGTGGAAACAGCAGGTGGGTTTGATCTGCTGACTTCAAATAGCAGTCAACACCTGACAGCACCACAGACAAAACGCTGTTAAGTACTATTGCCACTTTACAGCTGAAGTGACAGATGCTCAGTGAGGTTAAGACACCTGGCAGTGTCAGGACTCAAGTTCCTCGAGTGAAAGTGGACATGACAGTACTGCGGGGATGAAGTGACATAGCCCTGCTCACCTGGTCCCGGGCACAGCCCAGAAATATTAGATTGGGGACCACAGAGATATTGCAATTGTACTGATTTGCAACCGTGTCTACAATATTGAGGCAGAAAAGGCCAACATGGAGAACCATGGATGTGGCTAGGGCTGTGCTAATAAGGCGCCCTGAGGGGCACTAAGGCATATTGATTGGGCTGCAGAGTCGGAGGTTCAAACCCAGCGGCTGCTCTTGGGAGCAATGATGAGGCCATCTGCTCCCATAGAAGTGGACAGTCTCTAAGCCCTTGCTAGGATCATTTAGAGTTGGAACTAACCTGGGGGCTGGGGCTGGGGGCTGTCAAACACAGGGGCCGCCACCTCCCCTCCTTGCCTATTCAATTTTATAGACAACGTCCCGTCCAGTTTCTCAGCCATACTGGTCGTCCTGTAAGCGCTCGGCAGCCACGTGTGACCACGGGCTGCACCCTGGACTGCAGAAACCGTTTCATCCTCACAGAGAATTCCACAGGCCCGAGTGGAGGGCACGGGCTCCTTTTTGTCATTACAACACAGTGTGCACTTCCTGAAGCCTGGGTGGTTTGGGGCGGGTTCTGCGGCTCTTGCTCTGAGCCTCTATTGAGCTAACAAGACAGTTCAGGGGCGGAGAGCTCAGCGCTGGGAACCCTGCTGGGGCAGAATGGAGCAGGCAGCTGGCGCTGCCACCCACAGGTGCTACCCAAGGCAGGCGAGGGGGGGCCGACTGCCCTCGCGGGTGCGGAGCAGAGGGGTAGGGGCTCAGTCTGGAGTGGGCCGGGCAGGCGGGAGGGGACCGGCCCACCTGCGCAGAAGCAGCCCTGGGAGTCGAGGCCCTTCTCGGTGGGGATGGCCACCAGGTACTGCAGCAGGAACCCGTTCTCCCTGGTGGCGCACTTCAGCCCCTCCTGGCAGTTCTCATCCAGGCCCCCACCGAGGGTCACCGCCTCCTCGGCCGTCTCCTGGTAGGCCGTCAGGACCTGTCGCACCAGGCCCCGCCAGCGGGCGGCCTCCTCCGCACTCGGGGCCTGCAGCTTCAGGACGGCCTTGGCCGTGAGGATCTTGAAGCAGGAGGGGCCCCCGAGGCTCGTGTCGGGCAGGATGTCTCGGATGGTCTCCACGCCGTGGCTGTCGCTCAGCATCTTTTCGCTGTTCCTCACACGGAAGCACTTCAGAGCCTCTGAGGACAGGGAGAAGATGTAGGGCACCCAGGTCCTGTCCAGGTACAGGTACAGAAGGGATTCTTGGATGGCGTCTGGCTCTGGCACTTGGGCGGACGCCCAGTCAAGCGGCACCCCTTGGAGGGTTTCCGGCCCTGTGCGGGGGTCCGGGTGGGCGGGGGAGGCACCCTGGGGCGCCTCTGGGAGGTCCTCGGGCGAGTCGGGGTCCTCGAGGGTCACCCACTCGTCCTCTGGCTGCGGTCGGCACTTCTGCAGGGCCTCGCGCACCCGGTCCAGCCAGTCCTCGGCTTCATCCTGCGAGGAGGCCCGCAGCGTCAGCTTCTTGCCGGAGAAGACCAGCTCGAAGCGGCCGTCGGCGTGGGCCGGCCCCACCGCCTCGCAGCGCAGCAGGGAGCAGTTCTCCACGCAGGTGCGCTCCTCGTCGCTCAGGTAGAGGCGGAACTCCAGCGGGGAGAGCTCGCAGAAGAGCTCCTTCCAGATGCCCATGGCCCCCCGCCGCTCCACCGTGCCCAGCTTCATGAGGCCACGGAATGGGTTGGACAGCCCTGCGGGACAGAAGGAGGCACGTCACACCAGGGGCCTGCACCGGCTCCCCCCTGGAGGCCCTGGGGCCTGACCTCCCCCAGGGTGTGGGCAGCCGGCCGCACCCACCACGGCCAGCTCTGGGGGCCAGAGGAGAGGGGTTACTGGGTGCCTCCAGCTGCTCCTCCCCTCCGCTGTTGACTTTGCCTCCTTGATTTTACCAAGAAAGGAACACATCAGAAAGATGACCTCCATGTGCCCCCTCACTGGGCCTGCCCTGCTTCTGGCCTTGTGCTGTACCCTGACCTTCCTCCTGCTGTGGGGGCGGGGGGGGGGAGGCGGGGACCCGCTGCTCTTGGGAGCCTGACCCCTCCATCTGTGCCCGCATCCTCCTCCGCAACCAGGATATCCTGGCACCCGCACCCCCTTGCGGCTGGATCTTTCCACACAAGCATGCTGTTGTTTCTCTAACACCTCTCTCCACTCCCCCAGCGTCTCTAATCACCACCTGGTTTCTTCCAGGGCTCCGTTGAGGAGGACTTCTGGAAGGAACATTGAAACTATGTCTCCAGTCCCCCTGCTGCTGCTCCTTCCTAAACCGGCTCTGGTCAGGCACCGGGGCCCTCTTTGTTGCTCCGGTCCCCAGCGTGGACACCGCTGAGCCCGCCTCCCCTCCTGAAACACGAGCTTCACTTGGCCTCAGAGACATGGGTCTCCTCCACACCACTGGCTACTGTCTCCTTGGCTGGCTGCCTCTCCTCTCCTGGTCCAGAGCTCTGGGGTCCCTGTCTCTCTTCCACGAACACCGACTACCTGGCTGATCCCGAGATTCAAATCCTCCCGTGTGCCCCGGATCCAGATTTCTATCTCCAGTCAGACCGCTCCCCTGAACCAGACTCCTCTACGTGCCCCACAATGAACTCCTGAACCTTCCACCTGCAAATGCAATCCTCTTTGGCTCATAAACAGAGGAACCCAAGGGTTTGTGCTACAAACCTTGAGTTACCTGAGTTGTCTGTCTTTTCAACCCATCCGCAAATCCTGCCAGCTCTTCCTGTAGCACATCTCCCAGAGCCTTACTTTTCCCCACCTCCACCCGGCCCTCACTGGCCCAGTCCTCTCGCTCCTCCAGCCGGGCTTATGGCAGTTAGTTCCTAAGTGTTTTCTTTCCCCACAGCACGCTGACCTTTCTAGAGACAACTGGGCCATGCCTGCCACAACCCTCTCAACAAAAGTCCAAGTCCTTTCTGGCCCACAAAGCGCTGGGATCTGGGTTGGTCAGTTCTTCTCCGACCTGTCTCTGACCACCAGCTCCCCCAGCCCCCGCGCTGCAGCTACTCCGGCGGCCTCTGACACTCCCTGGAGGCGCCAAGTGTGTCCCTGTCCCAGGGCCTTAGCCTTTGTTCTCCTGCTTGAAGCCTGGATCGCTCGTGCTTCCTTCCTGGCTCCTTATTAACAAGGCTCTTTCTCACTTCAGTTTCCCATACTTGAATCTAAGACCCACGAAGACAGGGACACTGCTTGGCAGGCCTGCTGGGTCCCCAACACCTACAACAGTGCTTGGCACTGCGCAGATGATCAATCAGTAGTTGCTGAATGAATGAATGAATGAATGATGCATGCACGAGTGAGGGGCTCTTAATACTCCCCACACTGAACTCAAGGCTCCCTGCTGTCCTGGGGTCTGCCACCAACCAGAGGGTAAGAAAGATACAATTCTCTCTCTCCCAACCGGAGCTATTCTGAACTATTACACAGCGCTCCCCTGAGACCCTCAGGGAACCTGATGGCCTAGATATGGAGCACACCTCTCTGACCCAGTTACAGACCACAGCTGCCACAGGGGCTGAAAGCGGAACCTCACAGAGGGAGGCCAAGCCAGCATGGAGATTAGGGCCCTAGCCGACACCCCAGCCAGGGCATCTGCACCCGACCGGAACTCCCTGCCTGGGCACAGCAACCGGCAAATGGAGAGAAGGAATGACAGGAAGACGTACTTCCGTGTGTGTGCTTTCCAGAGGAGATGCACTATAAGCATTACAGAAAAATAAGGGGTATGGTCACTGGACAGTTTCTGGAAGGTCACAGGTGTGGAGGCCAAGTGGGCCTTCTTATAAGCAGCATGTAGAGGACACCAAGGTCACACAGCAGACCTGATCACTTCTGCTTGGGCCAGCCATGAAATCCACCGCCTCAGATAAAGGCCTTTGGGAAGAGCGGCTAACACACATGGGGTGGGGAGGACAAAGAGAAATGAAAGGGCTTGATGGTCCCGTGTTTCCAGAGTATTTCCAGAAGAGGACTTTCCATCTCAATTTGGGAAGCAGTATTTTGGTACTCTGTTGAGGGTTGGAAGCACTATTTTATTACGATTTCATTAGGAAGAGAGAGAGTACTTTTCCTGCATGAGTCCAAGCTGAGAGTTCCTTATTACTCCGGTCTGGGGAGAGGGCTTTTCTCGTGAGGACCGAGCCCCCTGGGTGACGGTGGGTGACAGCACCATGAGGATGACCTGGGGCCCCAGGGTCACATACCCATCTGCCTCCGGTGCACCACCCAGAAGTTCTTGTGCTCCTGCCCACAAGCCGCCTTGATTCTCCTGCTTCCCGGGGAAGGCTCACACGCTTGGTCTAATGCCCCCAAGGAGTGGCTCTTTCTGGGCCCTTGTGAAATGAGCCTGTGGAGCCCAGGCCTGGGCTCTGGAGTCCCCTTGGGGGGAGCCAGGGAGGCGTGAGACAGTCTCTCCGGGGGCTGCTCCTGGGGGGGGCGGTAGAAATCGTCTTCGGAGATCCAGCTCTTGCTTTCCTATTGGGAAGAAGACAAAAGTTTGGTTTGCGTCGCCATCTTTCATTTTCGATTCGGGAACTCCAAGGCAGTGGGTTTGCAGCATTAGAACTGGGCAGCCATCACAGTCTAAATGCAGAACCTTCTCCTCACTAGGGAAAGAAACCCCAGCCCTGTAGGCAGACACACCCACGTCCTCCCGAGCGCCGGCCCCAGGTGACCGCTAATTAGCCTTCTGTCTCTCTCTGTTCTGGACATTTCCACTCAGTGAAATCGCACCTTGTGAGGCCGCTCACGTCTCACGTCTGTTAGTATCAGAATCAAATCCCTCTCATAGGCAGGCAGCATCCGATTGTAGAGATGCACCACACTCTGCTTACCCATTGGCCAGTGTACGGACACTGTGGTCCTATGCTACTTGGCTATGCCGCTATTAACATCAACGTATACGTTTCTGTGTGGACAAAAGGGTGCTGTGTGTTTTTTTTAAGGGAAGCGTTTTCCAATTTTATTTTGTAGAGAGCAGACCCAGTCAAACATAATGAGATTGACTCTCTTCTCCCGGCTGTACAACTGTTTGTACCCTCTCTCACTAACAAAGGCACTGCCCCTACGGTCTCTATCTTGTCTTTCAAATAGTTAATGTGAATTTCATTCCCACATAGTCTGGTCTTATGTCTGGCTGACTTTACGAAGATTTCAGGGGACATAGATGGGTTTGGGAGAAAAGAATCTACTTCTTTGGGCTGAGCCCTGGTGGTGCAGTGGTTGTGTGCGGGACTGCGGCCCACTGGGACGGAGGTTCAATTCCAGCAGTGGGGCTGGGCCTCCTACTCCCACCACCGGAGAGCAGTGATGCCCCCCCCCCCCCCGCAAAAAAAAAGAATCTACTTCTTTAATACAACAACTAAACTGACAAATGGTGCGTCCAATGGATTTTGACTAACAACACTCGGAAGGCACTACTTCTGCGTGTTGGCATATGACCTTGTTCTCTGCTGCCCTCTCTGAATCCGGGGCCAGCAGAATGGGGGAATGAAGTCGAGCTCTTTTTGCATGGGTTCCAGCCCTCCCTCCCCGCCTGTCTGTCCTCACACGTGAAGGCAGCTGCATGGCCCTCTGTGCCAGGAAATGAGTTACACAGAGAGCAGGGCCAGCCCAGCAATTTTGTGGCGTGCCACCCTACCACGGCTATTTCCACCCCCTCAGTCACTCTCCCAGCTGACGCACTGCGGGGTGGAGCCAGGCTGGGCTGCCCTGAAAGGTTTGCTTTGGGCAGTTTAATCCCTTTAGGTTTTACCAGACGCCCTGAGCCACGAGTGGTGAGTTCTGAGTGAGGCGCTTGGGCTTGGTGGAGACCTCACAGAGCTGCCCTCCAGGGCCTCCTCCTGAGGGGTCTCAGGATTGGCAAGTGCATCCTTCTGCCCAGAACAGCATGGCGTGTCAGCCAGGGTGGCTTCGGGGGACTTGGGTGAGACACAGGGGACCTGCCAGAGGAAAACAGGCAGGAGCAGCGGCTCTCTAGCAGCCCCAGGGTCTGGCATACACAGCTGCAAATCACGTTGTCCCCTCCTCGGTCCCTCAGGAGAGACTGCTATCTTGAAAGACTCATGCCCCCTCCTGGAAGCACTCCCTACACTCGCCTGACCTCCTGCAGGGCTGGGGGCCTCAACTGGCGCCTGGGCTGCTCTGTGCTAGTCCCCCCTAACATATATATATACCATCTGGAAATTATCATTTGTCTTGGTCTCTTCAGCCTAAGTGCCTGGCACAGAGTTATAATCGATGCCGAATACATCTAACTGTTCACAGGTCCCTAACATAAAAGTCAGGGTGGGGTGAGGGGAACGGGAGGCCGAAGGAGACAAGGGAAGTTATAGGATTCTGCCTGCTCACTGGTGAGGGCGGCTGTCTGCGTTCTGGAGAAGGGCGGGCCTCTGGGAGTTGTCAGACACGCCGCACTGCAGCACCAGCTGCCAGAAAAGGACAGTCTAGGGCAGTAATTCTCAGCCTTCTTCAGGCGGCGACCCTTTACCTCATGCTGTGACCTCCCCCCAATCATAACATGATTTTCTTTGCTACTTCATTAACTGTAATTTTGTTACTGTTATGAATCGTCATGTAAATATCTGATAGGCAGGATGTATTTTTATTGTTACAAATTGAACGTAATTAAACATAATTAAAAGCATAGTGATTAATCACAAAACAATACGTAATTACATAGTTATCTATTTATGTGTTTTCCGACAGTCTTAGGCGACTCCTGTGAAAGAGACGTTCAGTCCCCAAAGGGGAAAACCAGTGTGCACCAGTGTCCTGGAGCGCTGGTATGCCCACACCCACCAGGGCCCCTGGCATGAGAGGGAGAGCGGGTGAGAGAGCTGAGTGCCTTAGCTCCTTTGCCTCCCCCCTCCCTACCTTAAGCCCACCTCACACTTGGGTCCCCCTTTCCAGCTCCCTGCCAGTGGGGAAAATCAGCAGCACCACCACCGACCAAGGACCAGAAGCAGAGCAGCACCTGCCACATTCCTGTTACGAATGTGTATGACGTGTTCCCTTCCTGTTACGCCTCTAACAGATGCCCCTTTCTGTTACGCACGTGTATGACTCGAGGTCACAGAAGCCTCTCTCTGGTTCCAGCCTCCGTGGAAGAGGTGAGCCCTTGCACGTCTCGTGGGATGTTTCTTTAATGTAGCCTTCAGTGACACAATTGCCCCCTACGACGGATTCGGTTGTGGAGGCTGGTCCCCCTCAGTGGGGGTCGGGGGGGGGGTTAGGATCCAATCGTAAGAACTAAGAATGCCTTTTCAGGGTTAAATTGTGAAACCAACTCACCACGCCCCAGATCTCGGTCAGGCAGGTCACTCTTGAGAGCCACCCTCATCTGTCCTGCCCAGGCCTATGTGATGATGCTAGCTCGTCTCCGATGTATCACCAAAGGGTAGGGCCCTTGTCTGTCTTGTCCCATCCCTCAACTCAGGAACCACACATAGTAAGTGCTGTTACTGAATGAATTTTTAGAAATGGATACACGTGGGGCTGAGCCCCGGTGGCGTAAAGTGGTTGAGTGAGGGACTGCGGCCCCCGGGCTTGGCGGTTCAAATCCAGTGGCAGCTCTCAGGAGCAGCGCTGGCTAGCGCCCACAACCACCACAGGGCAGTGATGCCCAAAAAACAAAACAAAACAAAAAAAATGCATACACACACATTTGAAAGAATGACTGCATAGCTCTGAGGATATGACAAATGAGCCCAACTCCCCCCCCCCCTCCTCAAAACTGTGCCACACAGAAAGTGAAAACGCACAGAAAGAAGAGAACCATGAAGGGAGACCAAAGGCCTGGAGTCTGCCGGGCGGGCTGCACAGAGCGTTCCCAATGACTGGGCTATGCAGAGCAACAGATGAATTAGCATAACTCCTGTGAGCCACAGGAAGGGGACCAGCCCCTGAGGCTCTAACAGTGAGTCACAGCACTGAGTGCCTTGATTTCACATTCCCCAAGCAACGTGGCTAACAAGGAGACACAGCCTGTCTTGGTCAGACCAAACTGACTTCCCTAGTCAACGTACATTTTAGAGTTCGCATCGAAAGGGTCTCTCGGGGGCTCAAGATTTAGTCACTGTTGCTGACCGACTCTTCTAAGTACAGAACAGGAAGAGGCACACACTTCCCCAGCTCTGCCTTTCACGACCGTCTGGCCCTCCGTGGTGTCATTGAAGTGTGAAACTCAGAGAAGGAAGCAGATGGAGGAACCCAGACCTGTGCACAAATGTATTCTCTCCCTGGTCACCTGTGGTAGTGACATCGTCTGGTATCAACTCTAGACTAGTCAGAGTGAAGGGGTGCAGTGTAGCCTGTCAATCAGGTTGCAGCTTGATGACCTAATTCGGAGGCACTCTGGAGATAAGTAACGCACTGGAGGCCAGACCCACACTCTCTGCTTCGCCTTTCTGCTTGACAAGATACATGGAGCTCCGCCGATGGCAATCAGAGACTTGGCGCTGGAAGAGCCATGTGGAAACCCCTGCCAGCGCTAACATGCTTCCACCACCACTGGATCCACGGGACTTCCCACCCACTGGCCTGTGATCTTCCTCCACTCAGCATCATTGCATGTGTTGCTTGAGTCGGGAGAGAAATTTATAGACTGGTATCAGACATATGGGCTGTTATCGGACTTTATGGACTTGATCTGGACTGGGCTGGGATGTGTTTTCTTTTTTCTTTTTTGGGGGGGCATCACTGCTCTCCGGTGGTGGGAATAGGAGGCCCAGCCCTCCTGCTGGAATTGAACCTCCGTCCCAGTGGGCTGCAGTCCCGCGCACAACCACTACGCCACCGGGGCTCAGCCCGGATGTGTTTTCTTAATGGACAACTACTCTTACATAAAGTTCTTACACACGTGTCTCTGAATTTGTGTCCCTAGTCCACCCAGACTAATGCATCATCTTCGCACAAACCTAACCCACCTATCTCCACTACCTGCACCAGCACAGTTCCCCCGGTGGTCTCAGAAGCTGCTCGCCTCATACTGCCTGTGCCGGGCAGCTGGGTTGAGAGCTTCTGAACGCACAGACCCCAGTCACGTGCCCTGCGTCAACACTACTAATAAAGGCCAATCTTTTCTCTGGAAACTTCCGAGGCTAGAAAGGAGTCGGTGTGCAGTGCAAAGGAGCTTAGGTTCCCAGCCCCTGGTGAGTGTTTCACTAATGATGGCACAAGCAGTTGGCTAGCAGCTCCCCACGGCTCTGTCTGGGCTCTCCAGACTCCACCATGAAGATTCCAGGGATTGGTTTCTGACTGCCATTTCAACTTCTCAACAAGCGGGACTGACAGAACTTCAATGTGAGCCATCAAGGTGATTTTAAATGTTCTTGGAACCACATTTTCTATTCTAAAGAAACAAGTGAATACCGTTTTCACGTATTTTGTTGAAACCTTTATCTAAAGCAGTGGTCCTCAACCTTCTTAATGCCACCATCCTTTCATACAGTTCCTTGTGTTGGGGTGACACCCCCCCTCCCAACTATAAAACTATTTCCGTTGCTACTTCATAACTGTGATTTTGCTACTGTTATGAACTGGGCAACCCCTGTGAAAGGGTTGCTTGACCCCCCAGAGGTTGAGAACCCACAGGTTGAGAAGCACTGGTCTGAAGGGTTACGAGTTGAGTCGGGCAGTGATCCCAAAGGTCTGCAGTTCTAAATCCCCAGCCGCACCTCAGGAGAAAAGCCGGCGCTCTCTCCTCCCGTGAACAGTTAAGACAGTCTCAGAAACTCAGAGGGGCAGTTCCACCCTGCCCTGGAGGGTCACTTTGAGTCACACTGACTCAATGACAGCGAGTGTGACCTAAAGCATCGTAACATGCCACAAAGGAAATCTTTTGCATTCCTTCACCACAGTCTTCAACAGCCAGTGTGCATCTTGCACGGTTCATCTCAATTTGGTCTGGCCACATTTGACGTGTTCGCCAGTTAGCCACCGAGGCGGCCAGCCTACACAGCGCCATTCTAAAACCTGGTGCATGCTGCAAGAAGATCTCACTCAAGTCGATCCCACCTCCTAGCCTCCCTAAAGGATAGAGAAGTTTCCCTGTGGGTCTACAAGACTTTAAAGCTTTGCGGCAGTAGATAGCCCCGTCCTTCTCCCTAAAGCCTGGTGCTTCCTAAATAATACCCATGTCATAGAAACAAGCACCCAGAAGGAGCGTGAGATGAGGTGACGGGCCTAGGGGGCTCTGCTGCTGAGTGGGAGTGGTGAAGCGCAGAGGTTCTGCACCCAGAGGAGGGCAGACAGGGGAAGCCTCTGGCTTACACCCACGACTCACGGAATAGGAGCCATTATTCTACTTGTCACCATGCAGGGAGACAGAGGGCAGGGGGAAGAAGGCAGAGGACACTGGGGGTCATTAGCTGGGGGAGTCCTGCCTCAGCTCTAAGGCGTGTTAAGACACCGTCGGCCCCCATGCCTCATCCTCACCCTCTCATGGCGGTGTACCACTTACCGGACTGGTGGGCGAGGAAACCACGAGGTTCAGGCCAACGCGGTCACCCTCCAGGGGCTTCTCTGGGCCACTTCCTAGGGGAGCTGCTCCGGTCTTCTCTCCCGCGGGACTGGAAGTCAGCTGAGCTGAGGTATCACCTGAAGGGCCCAGCTGTGGCCAGTCCAGGGGGCCAGGCCCCCATGAACGTGGCTCCTGCTTGTGGTGCCCATCTGGAGTTGGGGAGGAGGCTTGGGCAGGGAGTGGCCCTGCAGGCACATCAAAACGCAGGAGGGCTGTGCTGTGGCGCGTGAGAGACGCCTGGTGTGCAGGAGTCTCAGCCTCTCGGATCAGTGTGTTGCTTGGCACAGAGTTTACCTGGGCTTTGCTGAATTCCGACAACACCCTGGAAGTTTTTAAACAAAGAAACCGGTGTGACTGGTTGCTGGCGGGGGTGGCCAAGGCTGCTGGGCAGTGGGGAGACTGGAAAGCTGCTACTCGGCGGATGTTTCCAAAAGGCCCTGCTCTCCTGCCCAGGATGCAGGCGGGCTGCGTGGGCACAGGGCAGAGAAGGAGGAACTGATGGGTCAGGAGGAACCTGCCACCGTCTTTTTCCAGGGCTCAGGCAGGTGCCTGCCACTGGGGCTACCATCGTCTGTCTTTTACTTTCTGGACAGTCTCGCCACGGGCTTGGGGCGTTTGCTCAGCCAAACAAATGGCTGTGTGGGCAACTGTCTCCCTCCTCCCCCATGCCACCGTCTGTGGCAGAGCAAAAATAAGAACTTCACGAACAGGAGTGTCTCAGCTAGAAGCCTCTCTCAGGTCTTGCAGCTCCCATGTATCCGAGAGCCTCCATGAGCCCTGGTGGAGTAGTAGGGTATGTGTTGCGCTGCTAAGTGCAAGGTCACCGGGTGGGACCTATTTAGCAGCTCTGTGGGGAAAAGATGAGGCTTTCTGCTCCAAGACAGTTCTACACTGATGGCAGTTAGAAACTGGGAAGAAAAAAAAAAGACCGAGCACATGACAGACCAATCTGCAGCAGCGAAAGGGAGGAGAAAGCTGCTATTGGCACTCAGGGCCAGGATGTGTTAAGTTAAAAACATTAACGTGTTTTTGAAGCCAGGCTCCTCAACGACACAGCAGCTGAGGCACCAAGAACCTGCCATGCAGACCGAGGTGAAGGGAGGACCACACAGCGGGTCTAAATGGGCGGCTCATTTAGTTCCTGGACCAGTAACTGGAACATGGTGGCAGGCGTGGGGGTGCCTGAGCCAGTCCACCTGAGAGCAGGAAGCCTCAGTGTTCCCCCCAAACACTGCTGGGATGAGAGGACCCAAGGTGTGGGAGGGGGTGCATCCGGATACTTGGGGTATGTCCCTACTCACTTGTCCCAGGGCTGCCGCTGCCTCCTCATCAGTAGCACTTCTGGGGGGGGTCACAGGGAGCCATTCTTTTTTTTTGGGGGGGGGGTAAATCACTGCCCTCTGGTGGGAGTAGGAGACTCAGCCTTGCTCCTGGAGAGCTGCTGCTGGATTTGAACCTCCAACCCAGTGGGCTGCAGTCCTGCACACAATCACTAGGCCACCGGGGCTCAGCAACAAGGAGCAATTCTGACTGCCTTTGTGCACACCCACATTCCTGGCCTTCTGGAATGTGTACTGGGTACTGAGAATCCAAGTTCCATTTCTGAGTAAACCCAGTTGCGACCTCCTTCTTGAGATCAGGTGAGTTATGCCATCGACACAGGTAGGGTCAGATGGTGTCGAAGCTGTCGGAGCCCAGAGGACTGTGCACATCGGCTTAGGCTGGGCCCAGCAGACACAGACCCAGCTCCCCTGAGCTTGGGCGTAAGGAAACAAGGGTTTTAGAACTCATGCTAGGGCTGAGCCCCGGTGGCATAGTGGTTGTGTGCGGGACTGCGGCCCACTGGGATGGAGGTTCAATTCCAGCAGCGGCTTCACAGAAGCAAAGGCTGGGCCTCCTACTCCCACCACCAGAGGGCAGTGATGCCAAAAAACAACAACAACAACAAAAAAGAACTCACGCTGTTGGCTTGTCTCCCCACTGTGCTCTGCTCTCACCGGCAAATCCCACACAGCCTTTCAAGACAGAACTGTCCAGAATACCTGAGCAGACCCCTCCATGTGTGAGCACCAGAGTTTCAACCTGGGTGCTGTCGTGGAGTGACATGTGTCTTGGCGGGGCCAGGATTCGCAGTGGATTGGCAGTTATAACACGATGCAGCCATCCCCATGATGTGATCAACTAATTAGCTGTAATGGGATACCAAACCCTCCCTCGGGTCCTGAGCTTCCCTGGGGTGTGACCTGCACCATCTTTCATTTTACAAGAGATAAAAAGAGGGAGAATCAAACAGAAAAGGGGGAACTTGACTACCGCCAAGAACGAACAGCCAGGAATGGAGCATGACCTTTAGACCCGAGGTGCCCTGTGCTGAGAATCTCCTAGACCCAGAGGCAGACGGAGGTGAAGACCCACAGAGATCTCCAGGGAACGCGGGGCCCGCCAGTGTTTAAAGGTGACAAGAACCTTCCTCAGCGTGGACAGAAAGACTTCTCCTGGAGCTGGAGCTCGGCATCTAGCCCCTGGGAAAGAACACATTTCTACTTGTTAACGTCGTTTTTATGTACTGTGGCATCTGTTATCGTGTTGCTGGATAACTAAAAACAGGTGCCAGGACACTTGAATAGGAAAAGAATCATCTTTTCAACAGATGGTGCTGGGCCCCTGCCGTAGACAAACAGAAAGAAACTACCCGCCCTCGGGCCAGTTCGGATGCACAGACCCTGTCAGACACTGCAGAGCTCCCCCTAGGGGCTCTGGGAGCAGAAAGCTTCCACCTCTTCCCTGGGGAGTGAGCAGATGGAGCGTTTGAGCTGCTGGCCCAGAGGTCGCAGCCCAACCCTCGTTTCACCCTCGTTTGTCACTAGGATCCCTTGCCCCTATCTCACACCATGTAAAAAACTACCCCCACATGGATCACAGGCCTAAACATAAGAAGCAAACTACAAAGCTCTCAGAAGTAAACATAGGCATACATCTTTTGTGGTCTTGGATTAGACCATGACCTCTTAGATATGCCAACAGAAGTAAAAGCAATCCATGAGATAACAGATAAATAAGACTGGATCGAAATGAAACACTTTGGTGCTTCAGAGCATACTATTAAGAAAGTAATAAGGTAAAAAAAAAAGAAAGTAATAAGGCAATCTACACAAGGTTTTTATTTTGATAAATCACATTATCTGATAAGGGTCTAGCGTTCTGAATCTAAAAAGAGCTGTGTAACTCAATACTGAAAGAGAAATCAATTACTTGAAAAAATGGACAAGAGATTTAGATGACTGGATAATTCATAAAGAAGGTCAACAAAAGGTCCTAGGCACATAAAAGACGTTTGGTACCATATTCCTTTAGGCTAATGTAAAGCAAAGAGAGAGAGACAGCATTTCAGATTCGACAGGACGGCTATCACGAAAGAAAACGAGCAAGTGTGGGCCAGGATGTGGGAGTATCGGAACCCTCTCATGGTGTTGGTGGTCAAGTAAAATGGTGTGGACCCATGGGAAAGAGTCAGGCAGTTCCTCAAAGAGCTGGACATAGTCACCCTATGACTTAGCAATTCTACTCCAACTATATACCCAAGAGAATAAAAACGGAAGTCCACACAAACACTTGTTCATGAATGGTCATAGCAGTTATTCCTAATTAGTGGAAAGTGGAAACAACCTGTCTTACTTATCCAGTGCTGTCATAAGAAATCCCCTAAGTGGGTTGTTTTTTTGGGGGGGTGGGGGGCATCACTGCCCTGGTGGTGGGAGTAGGAGGCCCAGCCTTGCTCCTGGAGAGCTGCTGCTGGATTTGAACCTCCAACCCAGTGGGCCGCAGTTCCACGCACCACCACTATGCCACCGGAGCTCAGCAAGTGGGTTGTTTTACCAAACAGAAATTTAGTGTCGCAGGGTTTAGGCTAGAAATCGGAAGCCGGGGCCAGTTCTCGGGGGAGTCTTTCTGCTGGCTCTACAAGTTCCTTGTCTCTTGGGAGCTTCTGTGATCTTCCTGGGGCTTGGGTCCCCTCTTCCCCATCTTTGTTCTGTGAACTTATTTAACCTTTCTGAAATTTTAAGAAGAAACTGAGGCAGGATACACTCTACAGTAAATCTGCCTGGTTAATGCAACAAAGACAGCTCCTTCCCAACCACAATGACAGCCGCAGCATAGTGACTAGGGTTAAAAGCACCTATATTTGGAGGACACAATTCGTCCTATGTGCCTTGTGAATGAACGAACACACTGTGACAGCTTTGCAACACAGTATTTTTTCAACCATAATACATGGTAGAACAAGGATCCCGGGCTGAGCCCCGGTGGCGTCGTGGTTGTGCGCGGGACTGCGGCCCACTGGGAGGGAGGTTCCATTCCAGCAGTGGGGCTGGGCCTCCTCCTCCCACCGCCGGAGAGCAGTGATGCCCGCCCCCTCCCCGCCCCCCAAAAAACAAGGATCCCACTGGAAAACATTCTGCTATGTGAAAGGAGAAAATCACAGAAGGCTACAAAATCTATGATTCCATTTACATGAAATGACCCGGGCAGACAAGCCCGTACTTAAAAGGAAGTGGTTTCTTTTCAGAGTGATGACCATGTTCTCAGAAGGTAGTGAGGGTTGCACAACCCTGTGAATGTGCTGAAAGTCACTGGGTTGTCATTCTAAGGGGCTCTATGGTATGCTCTGTGGACCACAGCTTGCAGTGCAGTCAAGGACTTCGCGTGGCCCTTCTAGTTTTCCGGGGGAGAGAGGCGAGGCTTTCCACTTCCGCAGAGAGTTGCCGTTTTGAGATCAGCACAGGGGCAGTTCTGCCCTGTCCTCGAGGGCGGCTAGGAGTCAGAATTGACTTGATGGCAGTGAGGAAGAGCGAGAGGTGGGAGGGGTCAGTTTTGCCATTCTGTTGGTTTAAAGTGAACCATCCCAAAAGCAGAAAGGGGGACCTCACGACCATCAAGAAAGTAAGGCTAAGAGTAAAGCGTGTCTTTGGGAATCTCTGTGCTAAGCCTTTTCGCTCCAGGAAGCACAGGGAGCTGTGACCCACGAGAGTGAGAGCCAGGAGCAGCAGAGGCAGCAGAACTGGCATGCGACAGAACAGGGGGCTTCCTGGCTTACAGAGCAGTAAAGCTGCGTGCCAAGGTTTACTGCAGAGTGAGGTGCCCCTGGCCGTCTATTGGTAGAGCTAAAAGAGCTTTGTAGCACTTGACAGAGCAGAGGCCCAGGGGTCGAAAGGCCTGCGAGTGCCTGGGGGGCCTGGCTGAGAAAAGACTGTCCTGACCAAAGAACTGTATCCCAACTTGTTTCTGATCCTGAAACGTCTCTAACAACCTGTCGAGTCTCTTAAAAGTCCCGTGATCTTGGGTATTCCCTGGGAGCTGTGTGTGGCCGGTGTCGTGACTTATCAAACTCAACAGAGAAGCGCACAGAAGGTGGGAGGCGGAGCTGGTGGGCTGCGAGTTGGTTAGAAGGTTGTCTTGCCTGTGCCTCGGAGGAATCAGCTCGGGTGGCTGATCGAAACCCCCAGCTGCTCCTCCGTACGAAGAGGGGCTTTTCTACTCTTGTAGAGAGTCACCGTCTCGGAAACCCACGGGGAGAGTTGATCTTGATTCTCTGTGCCCTTCGTGAAGTGAGAGGAGGCCGGATAGGGCCCAGACACCATTCTTACACAGCTCAGTTGGAAAAAACAAAACAAAACAAAAAAAGGTAACCAGTCTTCGAAAGGCATACAAGTGTTTGTGGAATGGTTCTGGGGGTGAGAGGTCAGAGGGAGGTGAGGACAGGTTCTGGCTCAAAAATCAGAAACAAAGGGGCTGAGCCCCGGAGAGCAGTGATGCCCCCCCCCCCTCAAAAAAAAATCAGAAACAAACCCAAGAGCGCAACCTGGAGGAAGCAGGCGACACTGAGGTCTGCAGAGAGCGGAGAAGTCTCCATGGGCAGAGGGAAAAAGAACATCTGCCACTACTGCCACGGGAGGCCCCACCCGTGGTGACAGAATGAGGCCCTTCTGAAAGGAAGGGCCTGGGCAGCTTTCTGACAAATGTCCTCTACGAAGCTCTAGCTCTGTGGAGTCTATGTGGTAAAGAATAGGAGGAGGGCTGGCAGGTCCAACTGGCCTGGGCTGGGGGCCCTCAACAGGATCTTCAAGCCCACGGGCCTCAAGGTCCTCAACTGTACCCCATCTTTTGTAACGGTGACGAGGATGAGGTGAGACGATGCAGAGAAAAGGCTTTGGAGAGTGTTTGGCAGGAAGTAATCAATAAATGGTAGCGCTCAGTTGTGGTCGTTTTATGATGAGACTGCTCAGCTTCCAGGTGCACACGTATAAAATTTAGACGTAGGAGGCTGCCGTACCCCAAACACTTAACACTGATTCCAAATCCGTTCTAACCTACAAGAAAGTTTTCAAGGACAAAGTGAGGGGGCTGAGCCCCGGGGGCGTAAGGGGTTGAGTGCGGGACTGTGGCCCGCGGGCTTGGCGGTTCAAATCCAGCGGCAGCTCTCAGGAGTGGCACTGGGTAGCGCCCACGACCACCAGAGGGCAGGGATGCCCCCCCCCAAAAAAAAAAAAAAAGACAAAGTGAACTGGGAGGCGGGAGAAGGGAATAACTGAATGCCTGGGGCAACACTGTCATACAGTTAAGAAGTTGGTGGGATGAACCACTAGAGCTGGCACCAAAT
This sequence comes from Nesogale talazaci, assembly GCA_004026705.1. NCBI lineage: Eukaryota > Metazoa > Chordata > Mammalia > Afrosoricida > Tenrecidae > Nesogale > Nesogale talazaci. The sequence goes on along the minus strand of PVJH01008051.1, from coordinate 38,156 downwards.
GCAAACCATGGCCCAGGATGATGGGCAGACCATCAGCAGAGCCACGACCAGTGCTCGGGGCCCGGTGAAAACAGTCACACGGTCAAGTGCATCGTGTGGAGAACGGCGCCGGAAAAGAGACTTTGATTAGAAAAACTAAGGAATGTCAAGAAAATGCAACAAAGAAACCAATCCGCAAAACTGCTTCACTCCATTGCTGCTTGCCTAAGGACAGTGTTTTTTCACACATTTCTATTAAAAACTTTCCAAGTTTAAAGTTCTTCTCTTAGCTGTCTGGAAATATATATATATATATATATATATATATATATATATATATATATGTGTGTGTGTGTGTGTGTGTGTGTATGCATATGTATATATAGAATGTGTTGGTATGCATAGTGCTCACTTACACATTGGGCTACAATCCACAAGGTCAGCACTTCAAAACCACGAGCTGCTCCTCCATAGAAAGATGAGGCTTTCTACTCCTGTAGAGTTACCATCTCAGAGACCCACAGGGGCAGTTCTGCTCTGGTTCATAGGGTCCCCATGAGTCAGAATTGACACGATGGCAGTGAGCTGGTACATGCAGATTTCTATATGCACACACACACACACACACACACACACACACACACACATCAATAGCACGGCCTGGAGAATCTGGATGCCCGGTTTCTAAAGCAGTGCTGTCCTGGGACGTGGAGCTGGTGGTTTTCCTGAGCACCTGGGCCACTGTGTGATTTTCCAGGCACTATTCTGGGAGTCACAGGGCATGGAGGTGGCCAGCAAATGCGAAGACTCATTTCTTCCGCGGGACGGTCTCGTGATAATGACCTCTGACAGATATTATCAGCCACAGTCTTGCAACAGTTATATAGACATAACTAGTGGGAGTATAAGTGTCACAAGGTACCCAGCGATAAAAGGACAATGACTCCTGAACACATGATAAATGGAAAAAATAATGAAGTTGTCAAGAATTTCCTTTTACCAGAATCACAACCAGTGCCCATGGAAGCAGCAGCCAAGAATTCAAACGATGGAAAGCACTCATAAAGATCAACTGACAGACCTGAAACTATTTAGAGACTTTTCTTTTGGGGGGTGTTGGTTTGGTGTTGCTTGCTTTTTGTTTTCTTTTGTTGTTAATTGTTGCTTTGTCTTGCTTTTCGTGTTTGTTATTGTTTATGCATGTCTATCTAGATAAGATAGGTAGAATAAGCAATCTGAAGGAGAAAACAAGACTGAAGGTTCTGGGGGGACATGGGGAAGGGGTGGGTGGGGAAGACAAGGAGGGGTGCCAACAAACCCAGGGACAAGGGATTAACAAGCTTTTAGATCACTAAAAGCGATGACAAGCGAGACATGGGATGCCTGGTGAGGCTTGATCAAGAGCAATGTAGCCAAGAGGAATTACCGAAACCAGAACAAAGGCTGAACATGATAATGGGTGTCTGGAGCCCTCCAGCCCGGACATGCTTGACCTGGCTGCACTCAAGTAGCCGGAACTCTGTTACAGTTTGTTGCCTGAGGTTTGTAGTTTGTCACCTTTATAACTGTAAACAGCCCTGGCCTTTGAAGCTTGACTTGCAGCTGTGCTGCCATTCACGTGTTAATTCTGAAGATCACCATATGCTAATTGCCTAAGCTTGCTTGCCCTATAAAACTGGTTTACTTCTTCCAAATAAATGAGACTTGATCAGAATCCTGTCTTGTCTCCATTTCTCCGTCTCCTGTCTCCCAAATTCCCGCTCCTCCTTCCAGGACTTGCGAATTATGGACCCGTGGGGCCATATGGGACAAATGGGACAAGAGGAAAGTACAGGGAAATAGAGGAAAGAACTAGGAAGCAAAGGACATTTATAGAGGCCTAAATACAGACATGCACAGATGTAAATACATTCATATATAACAGGGAAATAGATATATGTGCATAGATCTGTTTGTTAAGTATTAAGGCAGCAGACATTGGACCTCTACTCAACTCCTTCCTCAATGCAAGAACACTTTGTTCTAATAACCCGGTATTCTGTGATGCTCATTTTTCCTGACATGGTCACTGAAGACAAAACGGGTGCATAAACAAATGTAGTGAATAAAGCAGATGGTGCCCGGCTATCAAAAGAGAGAGCATCTGGGGTCTTAAAGGCTTGAAGATAAACAAGTGGCCAGCTAGCTGGGAAGCAACAAAGACCACATGGAAGAAACACACCAGGCTGTGTGATCACAAGGTGTTGACAGGATCAGGTATTAGGTTTCAAAAACCCTAAGCAAAAAATCGTATTGATGTGAATGTGGAGGGCAGCCCTGTGGACCCAAAGCCCATCTGTAGACAATTCGACATCCTTTTACAAAAGGGTTGCAAGGAAGAGAGGAGTCAGTCAGGGTGCAGTTTAACACCGACAAAACGCACAACTTTTTTCTAGTTCTTTAATGCTCTCTCCCACCCCACCCCCACTATTATGACCCAATTCTACCGTACAAATCTGGCTAGATCACGTAATAGCTCGAAAACCAGGGGTGTCAGGGCAGATAAACCCCTCAGGACCAATCATGAAACTATCCATTCGAGGAGGGTAAAGGTAAGGTTGGGGGAGAAGGGTGGAACGATCACAATGATCAACATATAACACTGCCCCTCCCCCTGGGGGTGAGGGAGAAGGACAACAGAAAAGTGGGTGAAGGGAGACAGAGGTCCATGTAAGACGTGAAAAAAAATAATAATTTAAAAAGACAGGTAATATGAGCCCTGGTGGCGCAGTGGTCGTGTGCAGGGCTGCGGCCCACAGGGTTGATGGTTCAAATCCAGCAGCAGCTCTCCAGGAGCAAGGCTGGGCTTCCTCCTCCCACCAGGGCAGTGACGTGAAAGGAAAAAAAAAGAGGGGGTAAAAGAATAAAATGATACCGAGGGCTCAAGTAGAAGGAAAGTGCTTTGAAAATGATGGCAACGTAGATACAAATGTGCTTGACACAATGGGTGTATGTATGGGTTGTGAGAGCAGCTGTTAAGAGCCCCCAATAGAGTGATTTTAAAAAAGAATTCAGATGAAAGACTACACTGGGAAAATCTGCTGGCAAAGGCCTCTTTGGAGGTTGATGCGCAAAGCTGTCACCGTGAGGACTGAGGGGCACCTGACTCGAGCCCTGGTCTGACCGACGGGGAATAAAGCACATCGAGAAGAGCTGGTGCCACTGAGGAGCTCTGACAGTGAGTTGCCACCTTTTTCCTGGAAGAACTACGGCCCGAATGATCCTCAGAACTGAGGGTGGTAAGACTGCGCCTCGTGTGCTTTGGCCATGTCACGGGGAGAAACCGTCCTTAGAAAAGGACACCCTCGTTCCGGGTTTCGGCACCAAAAAGCTCGCCCTATTTGGTACAGTAGAGAATAAAGCGAGATGCATTAAAACAGTGGCCGCACAGTAGGCTCAAATGTAACAGTGATGGGGGGTGGGGGGCGGGGCGGGCCTTCGCGCTGCCGTACACAGGGTGGCTCCGAGTCGGAAGTGACACGACAGTGCCAGACACTGAACACGACACGTACCACCAGGCACACAGTAACTCGTTTAACCTTCCCAGAAGGAGCCCTGATGGGGCAGTGGTTCAAAGTGCTTAGCTGTTAAAGGAAAGGCTAGTGGTTCATGCTTCCTTTGAGGTTGTAATTCTTATCTCCATTTTACAGATACAGTAAGGACATCGTGGTCAGCGAAGTTGAGTCCTTTATTCCGGGTCACACAACTGGTGAATGGAAGCCTCAGACAGTGTGACCGGAGTCCAGACTCTTAACCACTGTCTACCCCGTCCCTCTGAGGACAATATTGCGCACACCTGTGGAGTTTCAGCACCTTTACCCCCAAAAGGTTCTGGGAGATAATCTCTAAGGTAAAAACTTTGATCTTCCCAGCAATCAAATGTCTTTGCTGAGGGCTCCAGCCCCCACCTATTGTAACAGGTTATCTTTGGGAGTTGACTCTTGGAAGGGGGCTGGTCAGAAAGACAACCCCGGTGAAAGACACCTCAGAGATCACTTCCTGATACTGATCAGCCTCAGAAGATTACATCCTGAGATCCCCAGAAAAGTTCTGGATAAGTCCGATAGGAAACATCAATGTAAATGGTGAAAAGGTCTAAGTTGTCTAGCATTTCATCTTGCTTGGGTCCACAATCAAAGCTTATGGAATGAACAATTGAATTGCATGATGTGTCCATTATAGTTCAATAAATCTAATTTTGAAAAAAAACTTTTTTGGGGGAGGGGCATCACTGCCTTCTGGTGGGAGGGGGAGGCCCAGCCTTGCTCCTGAGAGCTGCTGCTGGATTTGAACCACCAAGCCAGTGGGCCACAGTCCTGCACTCAACCACTATGCCACCAGGGCTCAGGCCTTTTTTAGAAATTTTTTTTTTTTTGAAATCTATTTTTAAAAAAGTTCTGAATAAGGAAGCTTCATGGGCTCCCTGACTGGTGAGAGACACGATGCAGGGGAGACAGAGAAGCTGTGCACTGGGAATCCTTCCAAATCTAAGCTCATGCATCTCTTAATTTGTATCTTTTTCCTACAATAAAACTCTAATCCTAAATATATCACTTTGCGTGAGTTCGATGAATCATTCCAATAAATTTTTGAACCCACAGGAGTAGTGAGTGCCAAATGCTTGGAAAGAGACCGTATTAGAAGGTCCTGGAGAGTGGGAGAAAAAGGGGAACAAAACTCAAAATGACAAAAATAAGACCAAGCTTACTGGGCAGACAGAGATTGGTAGCACCTATGGTTCTGAGTCGCTCTTCAAATCAGGAAATGAACTAAGCCCTCTGGCTCAATTTTCAGGCAAACAATTGGCAGATCTTGAAGGAAACAGTAACACTAGTGAGATATACCCACCTCAAAATACTCAACCATTCGAGATCACAAGCATCAAGTTCAGAAGGGTTAGGACTGGCGGAGGGATGGAAACAGAGAGCACTGGGAGAAAGGGGTATAGGTGATGTTACATTAAAGGGACTGTAATTAGCAAGATGAAACAAAATGTTCATGAAATATGGAATGTAAAACCAATGATCTGCTCGGTAAACCATCACTCAATTCACAATAAAAAGTTAAAACCACACACATACACACACACACAACCAAGGAGACAGTGAGAGCTAACAGGTCAGAAATCAGGGTGACTGGAAACTTCTGAGCTTAAGGTTAATATCCTAAAGAGGCAGAGACTATGTCTGAATGTTAAAGCAGCAAGCCAGGAGAGCGGGTGTCATGGGGGCTGGGGCAGTCTGGCAGTCTGGAAGGCTGTGCGAGCTGCTCTATTTCTGGGTGGTTAGGGTGAGGAAAATGTCAGAGCTGGCCCTCAAATCAGCTGAGGCCCACGTCCAGCTTTCTCACTGGTCTCAGTTGCTTCTAAGATAGCTCCAGCAGCTCCAGTGGCTGAAGAAGGGGGTGGGATGTCCTCTGTCTTTCTACGCTAATGAAGTTCCGGTGCTCAGGGGCCATCACAACTTCCATGTGGTTGCAAGGAAGGGGGGGGGGGGATAGGGTGCACAGGGTGGGGGTGGGGGCACTCACTCTTGCAGAGACTGGTCCGAGTCCTCCGCATTGGCTGTCCCCAGGTCTGAGTCGTAGGACATGGGCTCCTCGGCGCGCTCTGGGCTCTTGGAGCCATTCTCTTGGAGGAGGCAGCTATCTGAGTTCAGGCTGCAGGAGAGCTGCGAGGAACTGGCCGTGTCCAGGCTGAGGGAGGAGGCAGTGAGCTTCCTGTGCCGATGGATCTTATGGCCCGAGTGCTGCACTTCAATGTCTTCTGAGCCCGAGGAATGGGAAATGGAATCCAGAGACTCCTTCCGCTGGAGTTCTGCCCCAGAGGTAGTGAGGGGGTCGAGCTCAGAGAGCGGGCACAGCCCGGAGAGGGCCAAGGGGGTGAGCGTCCACTCGTTTAGGATGGCAGACTTATAAGAGAGTTCGAAGGACAGAGAGGTGAGTCCCTGCAGGAAGCTGAGGAGGAACTCGCCCTCCTCGGCGTCCCGGAGCAGGGCGGTGGGCTGGTAGTACTCGCACAGCCGCGCCCGCTCCTGGAGCAGCAGCTTCAGGTAGCACTCCATCAGGCCGTCGTTGAGGGCCAGGCGGAGCCAGGCCCGGCAGCGGCCCACGTCTGTGTTGACGAAGATCAGGTGCTCCAATTCGGAGATGATGTGCCTGCCAAGGGGAAAGCAGGCGTGGTTCAAGCCCCCGGTGAGGTCACGTTCTTCAGGCGTTAGCAGGGACCCAGAACGGCGATGGCAAATGCACACCAAAAAAACCCTCCCGGCTATTCAGTGGATGGGGACTCACAGCAACCCTGACAGGATAGGGTGGAGCTGTCCCCTTAATGCTTTCAGACTTTAGCTGGGGTCCCCAAACTTTTTAAACAGGGGGTCAGAGTTCACCGGCCCTCAGACCGTGGGAGGGCCGGACTATGGTTAAAAAAAACAACAACAATAACAACACTAGGAGCAAATTCACTGGCCTAGGATGAGTAGGCTGCTAAGCAGGACAACAGCGCTGGCGAAAAACACCCGGCGGGCCAGATAAATGTCCTAGGAGGGCCGCCTGTGGCCCGCGGGCCGTAGTGTGAGAACCCTGCTTTAAAGAAATAGAAGCCTTTCTCTCGAGGAGCGCCTGGTGGTTTCGAACTGCTGACCTTTGGGTTAGCAGCCCAATGCGTAACCACTAAGCCACTGGGGCTCCTCGTGCCTAAATAAATATATATGGTATGTACGGAGAGAGACTGCGAGAAAAAGGCATCAAAGGATAGGGAGGCATAAGACATGCAATGAGAATGGCGAGCACTCTGATGACAACCCTGGGAGAGGATTCCGTGGCGAAGCCAGCGGAGGAGGGTCTTAAGTATCGAAGTGATAAGGCAAAGTGGGTCAAAGGTTCCCCAAACAGAACCACTTGTGGAACTTGATCAGGATGGCTTCTGAGGCCCCGACCTAGTCAAGCAGACTCAAGGGTGGTATCTCGGAGCCTACGAGCCACAGAGGATCCCTGGGGGTGTCATGGTGTAAGCTTTGGGAGGTTGGTGGTTCAAAACCACGCCCTGCTCCTCCCGAGAAATATGAGGCCGTCTGACCTCATAAAGATTTAGTGTCTCGGCCATCTTCAGGCACAGTTCCGCTCAGGGCCTGAGGGTTGGGAGGAGTCAGAGTCCACTCAACAGCAGGAGGTTTATGGGCTAGGGGGCTTGGGGGGTTATGGACTGCAGGAAAGTTTATATATTTCCAGGGTGGATTTCGCTGAGCAGAAAAATCAGCCAAAGCTCAGTTCCCAACTCCCTTGGTTTGAGGTAGTCTCTCCTCTCATCTACCCAAGTCCCCAGTGCGTGGTCTCTTTCATGGTCTCTTCTGGGCCGAATAAGTGAGCTCCCATTAGCTCGGGCTCAGTAAACACTGCCCCACTGACTGACTGAATGAAAGGTCAAGTGAGATTGGGGAGCACTGTCACTGTCAGCCAAGAAAGAGGCAGGAATCTGAGACAGGACAGTGGCAGCAGGCATGGCAAGGAAGATCTGCGACTGACAAGGCACTCTGAGCCTGAAGGTGGCATGTAATAGCCCTTAGTGGCATGGCCAGCTAGGGGCGGGGCCCAAAGTAAGTGTCTCAATCCTTCAAATATTCCACCCCTACTTACGGGAGCAGTAGTCCTCCCTTATCCAAGAGGGATACATGTCAAGGCCCTCATTGGTTGTCTGAAATGGATACTACAGACCCCTCTGTGTGCTGTTTTCTCCTATACATACATACCTATATGAGAAGGTGCAGACCCTGGAGACGACAGACAAAGGAAGACTTTATCGTGCTACTCAGACCAGTGCACAATTCACAACTTGCGAATTGCATATATCTTGACTACTGTCACGTCTAACGCACAGACAGTGGGACAGTCTAGGTCAGAGCAGGCAATCTGACTTCATAAAGGGCCAGAAAGTCATTATGAGGGGCTGCACAAATTCTGTGAGAAAATGGGATGAAAAGATAATGGAGTTTTTCCATCGACTTTTGGACGCTCCCTTGTATTTTAGGGCTTGTAGGTCATAGCAACCTCTGCGGCAATTACTTGGCTCTGCACAGGTTGGGGAGAAACAGTTGGGGAGAGGGTGCGCATGAATGGCTGTGGCTGTATTCCAGGGAAACTGGATTTACAACCGCAGCAGTGGCCCATGAGCCCCGGCGGTGCCATCGAAAGCGGTGTTTGCGACATTTTCCAGGCCCGGCAAACAAATGACGTGTTCATGTGGCCCCCTGAGGCAGGAGAGGAGGGTGCACTGGCTAGAGGGGACCCGCCCAGTGACCCAAAGCAGCCCCAGGTCATCCCTTACAGGCCGACGAGAGGGCAGGCCCTGAGAGCACCCTGGCCCGGAAGCCTGGGCAGGGATTAAACCCTCCAAGGTCTCCACATACTCTCTCTCCCCTAGAGCCCCGAGAAGCGCCGAATATTGCCCTCCCAGAGGAAGAGGAGGAACCTGGGGTCCCACACTGGCCAAGGCAGAGGCCCTCTAGGCTGAGCTCACTTGTGGGTCACGGCTTTCAGGAGGGGCCAGAAGACGGGCTGAGGCAGCGGCTTCTGGTGGGCGCTTTTCTTCCTCTTTCCTCCGGCCTCCGCGCGGATGTGCTTGGCGTGCAGGCCGTGGATGAGCACGGCCTCCAGAGCGCTGCACATGGTGTTGGCATCCCCGTCCTCACTGGTGACCACGGTGTCCGAGGACACGTACTGCTTCTGCAGCGCCTTCACTGAGCCCACCAGCTTCTTCTTGATGACCTAGGCAGGGACACACATACAGAACACTGGCCTTTAGAGCAGCAAGTACACATGCCACCGACTACCCAGGTGACAGGTGACCGAGCTTCATTCTAACTTGCTTGTCTCCGGCAATAAGATACCTGAGGAAGGGCGGCGTCTCCCTGGAGCCCTGCTTCTGCTAAACCTCTTCTGGAGCTCCAGGCTGGAGAGCAACCGTTGGTTTCCAGGTGAATGAAACCAATGAGACAGCAGTGTTCTCTCCTTCACCACCCTGACCCTCCCCTGCCCACCTACCGAGATGGCAGCCCGGGGGTCCAGTCCATTCTCCACCACGGACAGCATCTCCAGGCGTGCAGCAGCTGGCAGTCACATGACACCTAGAGAGAGAGAGAGAGAGAGAGAGAGAGAGAGATCGAGCCAGGTGAGCAAGCTCCCAGGCCAGGTCTCTTCCCAGCCAGCGTCCCCAGCCTATTCAAAAGTCAACTGCAAGGTCTTCTGAACACAAAACAGAAAGCAGAGAGCGCAGTCTAAGGAAGTGGAAACAGGAAGGGATCAGCAGAGGGCTCTGGTGTGGGGGGGCGGGCCCTCTGCACCAAACCCTGGAGGGTTGGGAGGAGAGGGGGGCAGAGAATGACAGGACAGTTCAGATACAAAACGGAGGGCATAAAGGGGGGTGCTGAAGATGCCATGGAGCCACCGGGACAGCAGCCCCAACTCCAGTCCCAGCCTCAGTTCAGCATCCAGAACATAACTGATACAGCTTCCCAAGGGAAGGACACTCCTGCTACAAGTCTGTGTTTCCTCCAGGGTCCGAGGCTTCAGCACAGGGCACAGCCAAATGGAGGGCCAGTAAGGATGAGAGTTTGCTTATCTCTCACCGACCAGCTAGGCGTACTTGGGCAGGGTTATCAGACTCCTCTGATGGAGACTGGCAGCTGTGCGCCAGCCCCAGACTGGCAACTGTGTATATGTGAACTGTATATACAGAGGGCCTAGGATATACCCAGTGCGCTGTACATGGCACCTATGACCTCGGATGGGGCCGCTCAAGCAGAGAAAAAGAACGCCATTGTCGGTCTACAGGAGCACAGCAAGTACCTTCCGGTGGCTATGTTCTCTTGATCAGACAGCGAAGGACATCAAGCTGACCATGGTCAAGATCCCCTGACTCCCTAAGTGGGATAGCTCCATGCCTGGTGCCCTCCCTCAACCCCACCTCGGCTAGGAAGGAGGCTTCAAGGAGGCCCAGCAGGGAGAGGGTGCAGGCCAGCCTGGCCCGGGTGGATTGTGGGAGAGAGGCGGAGCAGGAAGTCTGGAAGGAGAGCAACAGGGTGAGGCCAAGGACAGAAGCTGCTGATCTTCTCAAGGGCACACAGGGCCCTGAGTGGCCCTCTTTCTGCAGGATGCACGGAGGGAGGGAGGGAGGGAGGGGGCAGACAGACAGGCTCAGCTCTGGTCAAGACCCCTTGGAGAGCTCCAGAAAAGCACTCTCTCAACACAGTCCCTGTCTGACTGTCTCTCTCTTCACCATCTCCATCCCCACAGCGAGACTAGAGGTGGCTTTTGTCCTTGGGAAAATCTCCCTATCAGGCCAGCACCTCCCACCATCCCACCACCAGGTACCAGACAGGATGTATCCTTTCTGTTTGCATCAGGTGGCGCCAAACAGTGTGGGCGAGTCACAGCCTCGCTGAAATGGAGCCTCATGAAAACACACACGATATAAAGGGCCTTCAAAAAGCTCACGGAAAAATGAAATGGAAAGGTCATGGGATTTTCCTACAAACTTTTGGAGGTTCCCCCCCCCCCCCCCACCTCCAGCTAGGTGGGGCCGGGGCCAGGTATGCTCGAAGGGCCTTCCGCGTTGGTGACTCAGTAGATGAGTCAGACCACGTGCCAGGTTTCAAGGCCAGTGGGGTGTACCTGCAGTCACTAAAAAGGGGCAGTGGCTCTGCGGAGTGGGCAAAGCAAGAGGTCTCCCTGGACGCTCTGTCGGACCGTGGGGAAGGATGCGTCTGCGGCGGCCCAACAACAGGGGCCAGCCCAAAGTCCTCTCTGGGGCACGCTGGGATCCCTCAAGGCTATCGGAGTCCAGCCCAGAGGAAACTGCCCCATAGGCTGAGAAACAGTGACAATTGACCTGGAATCCAGATTTCTGGATTCAGGCAGATAGGGTGGCCCACTACCAGTCTATTCATCCTTAGGTGTCCCTTAGAGCCGCCAGTCTTGGAGGCCACTAAGTAACTGCCAAACCCGGCCCTGGAGCTGACTCCGACTGGCAGCCACAATACGGATGGTCTCCCAGACGGGGACAGTCTCCCCTCTCTCCTGGGGCGCATCTGCTTAGCCGCTCAGTGCCCAAGCCACAGTTCACAGGAGATCCCCTGCCTGCGGAGCCGAGGAGTGCAGCAGGTCACCGGCTGGGCTACTAAGCTAACCACCGGTCAGCAGGCAGAACCCACCAGCCGCTCTTCAGAAGATGAGGCTCTTTGCTCTGGCCTTGGAAACCCCACGGGGCAGTGCTACTCTGGCCTATGGGCCGCTCGCTGGGAGTGAGTCAGAATGAATGCTGTGACAGTGGGTCTGGAGGGGGGGAAAGGCAGTGACTTCTCAGCAGGGGTCAATCTGGGAGGAACCAGTGTGATGTCCTGCGAATCCCAGGGTCTGGCTGTGTTCCAGGTGCTACAGCACCTTCTCAGTGACTGCTGGTACACCCCACTGGCCCTGAAACCTGGCATGTGCTCCAATCATCTCCTGAGGCACCTTCCTTCGGACACACCTGGCCCCGGTCCCCACCTAGCTGAGGGGGGGGGGGGGGGAGGGGCGCGGGGGCGGCGCCAAAAGTTTGTAGGGAAATTCCATGACCTTTCCATTTCATTTTTTCATGAACTTATTAACGCCCCTTTATTTCTATTATTTATTTATTTATTGGGCATCACTGCTCTCCGGTGGTGGGAGTAGGAGGCCCAGCCCCACTGCTGGAATTGAACCTCCGTCCCGGTGGGCCGCAGTCCCGCGCACAACCACGACGCCACCGGGGCTCAGCCCGAAGCCCTTTTATTTCTTGAGGCTCCATTTCAGCGAGGCTGTGACTTCCCAATACTGTGTGGCGCTGCCAAATGCAAACAGAAAATTTCTCAAACAAAAAAACCTCACTACATCGCAATGATGCCAACTCGTGGGGGCTACGCAGGGCAGAGACCTGCTGGAGATTTTGCCCCCAGAGCGGCTGGCAGTTTCAAACTGCCAACCTCAAGGATCCCAGTCCAACCAGTAACTACTAAGTGACCAAAACGGTATCGACTCCCAGTAGCTATGTGCTGTTACGCTATAATTTCTAGAGTTATTCTGAGCATTTAGGTATGTCACAAGGGGCAATCCAGGTTCTCTAAGACCCTAGGCCAGCGGTTCTCAACCTGTGGGTCGTGACCCCCTTTCACAGGAGTCACCAGATTCATAACAGGAGCAAAACGACAGCAATGAAGTAGCAAGGAAAATAATGCTATGGTGGGGGGAGAGGGACACCACAATATGAAGACCTGTATGAAAAGGTTGCGGCGTAAGGAAGGTTGAACACCATTGTCTTAGACTCTAAATCTGAACATCCAGAGACCTAAGGCTTCTTCCTCAGTCCTCTCCTGGACCAGCGGTTCTCAATGTGTGGGTCACAACCCCTTTGGGGGGGGAGGGCAAATGACCCTTTCACAGGGGTCGCCTAATATATCCTGCATTTTAGATATTTACATTATGATTCATAACAGTAGCAAAATTTGTTATGAAGTAGCAATGAAAATAATTTTATGGTTGGGGGGTCACCACAACATGAGGCTAAACCTTCCTAATACTGCAACTCTTTATTACAGTTCACGTTGTGGTGACCCTCCAACTATAAAATTTTTTGTTGTTGTTTTTTGGGCATCACTGCCCTCTGGTGGTGGGAGTAGGAGGCCCAGCCTTTGCTCCTGTGGAGCCGCTGCTGGAATTGAACCTCCATCCCAGTGGGCCACAGTCCTGCACACAACCACTACGCCACCGGGGCTCAGCCCTCTATAAAATTATTTTTGGGGTTGAGCCCCGGTGGTGTACTGGTTGTGCGCGGGACTGCGGCCCACTGGGATGGAGGTTTGATTCTAGCTCCACGGACCAAAGGCTCGGCCTCCTACTCCCACCACCTGAAGGTAGTGATGCCCCCCCCAAAAAAAAAAAAAAAAATATATATATATATATATATATATATATATATATATTTGTTGTTACTTCATCACTGTTTTTTTTTTTTGTTTTTTGCTACTGTTATGAATCAGGTGACCCCAGTGAAAGGTTCTTTCGACCCCCAAAAGGGGTCTCAATCCACAGGTTGAGAACTGCTAGTTTAGAACCCTGTTCTAGACAAACCCCCAATCTCCAAAATTGTCCTTCCCTTTCCCCACTCCAACGCCCTGAGAATGTGAATAGGTGTGAGTTGGCTGAGGGCTCATTAATCAATTAGCTAAGAATATTAAGAGAATCCCTAACCCCAGAAACTATTTGTCTTCTCTGAGATAAATTTTAAGTTCTCCAGAAGTCTTATTTCAACCAAACAACAGTTTAGTTTAATTAGTAAAGAATGTCACCTTAAGCACTGTTTTCTTTTCAGAACTATCACTATTGGACCAAATCAAATTGATAACAGTGACTTGAAATATTAGGTGATCACAGACCAGTTCCTAAAGGTGATCACAGACCAGTCCACAGACAGAGAGAATCTGTTAGCGAGAGAAGACCAATTCATAAAAGAACGGTGAGGGCTGAGCCCCGGTGACGTAGTGGTTGTGCACGGGACCGCGGCCCACTGGGACGGAGGTTCAATTCCAGCAGTGGGGCTGGGCCTCCTACTCCCACCACCGGAGAGCAGTGATGCCCCCCAAAAAAGAAAGAACGGTGAGAATGGATGCACAACCTGAAAAATTGAATCAATGCCAATGAATTGTTTATGTGGAAATTGTTGACTTGGTGCATATTTTGCTGTTTATCGTCTCAGCATCAATAAGAAAGGAATAATAAGTGTATTCTTGGGGGCGGGGGCAGGTGTCAGCAAGCAGGGGCCCCAGTCATCCTACACCAAAGTGAACCGAAACTCAGTGGTCAGGTAAGTCACTGGCTCCCAAAACAAAGTGTCACAAAGCCAGAGATGACTGACAGTAGCTCAGAGGAACACCAGAGTAGAGCCAGCCACTAGACAATCCACAAAAACAGGCCTGAGACTTTGAGGTTCAAGCCACAGTTCAGTGAAGCAGTCAAATCACCCTACTGACTTACACCTGTCCCGTCAGACCTCAGCAAAGTAAAATAAAATAAAATAAAACTACACACGCATCAGAGGTAGGCATCTGGCTGCCTACCACACAAGCAATGGCTAGTGGAGCCGGGATGGAGCTTTGGGCCTCTTGATTACTGGCTCAAAGCTCCAGCACCCTGTGGTCCGGTTCCCAAGTCTGACATCTCATGAGACTGGTTTCACTTCCCATCCACAAGCTTGGTTTTTGCTTTTCGATTTACACCAAGTGCCAATTCAAGAGAGGCACAGCTCCCAAAAGCCCCAAAGTCGGAAGAACTTGGGCAACACCATAAAACGCTTGCAGAAGATCACTGTGAACGCTGCCCTTTTCAGATCTCCAAGTCACTTTCACCCCGAGACACTGACCTAGCCTTAAACAGTTCGGCAGAGTGAGCAGCGTTAAGCTGTTCAGACCGGCCTCTGGTTTCACTTCAACCTTACAACAATCCTGTGAGAGAAAACGCATGATCCCCGCTGTGTACAGGAGAGAAAGCGGAGGCTTTATAGAAATGGGTCTCAGGTCAGAGATGGAATTCTTTGGCTTCCTCTTTCCAAGCTCGATGCCTTTCCACCAGCTCAAACCGTCTCAGGTCTCTGGCTCAGAGTTCCAGACAAACACCCCTTACAGATCTTTTTTTTTTTTTTTTTTGGGGGGGGGGTGCAGCCTCACTGCCCTGGTGGGAGTAGGAAGCCCAGCTGTGTGCTCCTGGAGAGCTGCTGCTGGATTATAACAACCGACACTGTGGGCCGCAGTCCAGCACACAACCACTATGCACTGGGGCTCAGCCCTCCCTTACAGATCTTTTAAAGAGATACATGGAAGTTTGTTTGTTTGTTTGTTTTCCCCTACATTCAAGGCCTTAAAACCATTTAGCTGGTGAGATCTGCAACCCCAATCAACTAAGCCACAGGACTCGAGTTCCAGAGCTGCCTTCTCACTGTCCCAGTATACGGAAGGGCCTTCATTAGACTGCCTCGCTTTACACACAATATATACAATCCAAGTTCACTTCCTCCCGAGACTGAGGATGTAGGAAAGCAGAGGAATGGCTGCGATGAAGACGTACATCAAAAGAAAAAGTGGGTACCTGGCTTCACTGCTTTGCAAGTATTCCGTCCACCAGAAAACAGCAAGCCCTTCTCGTTATACTACTCAGCCCCTCCCACAGCCGTCCCTGTAGCAAATCAAGGACCCGGCTCTTCAGAAGGGCCTGGCACAAGGCATCCAGCTGCTGTACCAACAGATGAGTCACGTGTTTTTTATTCTCAGTTGAAAAAGAATGACAAAGTTGTCCATAGGGGAAAGAGTGACAGAGTTCTCATCTGATTCAGAAAGGCAGCTGATCCATCAGACATGTGAGTGCTGAATAAGTAAACAGCACCTTCCTTCCACTTGAAGAAATGCAAATTGACTTTCAGGACAACTGTCCTGTGAGGGGTAGGACGGGCTCAGCAGGAATTAAGGGCCAGCTGGAAGGTGAGAAATATCTAGAAGCCTGTGATGCTCAAACTAAGGGCTAGCAGGTCAGGAAAGAACTGTGAAGTTGATGAACAAAGCATTATCCTTCCCTCTGCCCTCCTTCCCTCCTTCCAATAACCCCCATCTTCCCCAGACACTGTATCCACTTCCCTTAGGATTCTAGCTGAGACCAAATTCTGAAGGCAGGGAGCCCCCAACTTAGGATGAGTCCACGCCGAGCCACGCTGCACTCAGCCCGCTCGTTGCTGTGTATGTGGGGATCGCAATGTTTGTATGAACTATGGACACTACTGCAACACATAGTTTGCCGGTGTGATCAGTACCACGTCAGGCCCAAAAGACAATGAAAAATTGGATTTATAGGGACTGGTCGTAAAAGGCAGGGATAATGTAAAAGAAAAAATGAGCTCCAACTTCCAGCAGAACCAACTGACGACAGCCCTCAGGACAGAACACTTTCATAAGTCAGGGGCTACCTGTACATAAAAACAGGAACTCTGCCTGCCCTGCTCACCCTTGCATTTCCTGTGACTAGAACAGTGCCTGACGCCCAGTGGTGCTCCCAAACCACTTGCCGAGTGACTTGACAAGTGAGATAAAAACAAGGCACGGGGCAGGTCTAATTTTATTGCTTCCATTTCTTTCTTTTTAAAAAATCATCTTATGGGGGGGGCTCTTACAGCTCTTAGAACATCCCATACGTCAATTGTTTCAAACATAACTGTACACAGGTTGCCATTATCATTTTCTTGGGGCTTTTTTTTGGGGGGGGGCATCACTGCCCTCTGGTGGGAGTAGGAGGCCCAGCCTTGCTCCTGGAGAGCTGCTGCTGGATTTTGAATCATCAACCCAGTGGGTCGCAGTCCCGCACACAACCCCTACGCCGCCGGGGCTCAGCCCGCCTAGATCATTTTCTAAACATTTACTTCCGTGGTCAACTTGCACAGGAATACACCCAGAAGGGCGGGATGGTAAGCAACGGTGATGGGTTCTTTTGGGGGCCCTTTCAAATGATGGTCAATCCTTTTTCAAACCAGGCCACCGGAATTTGGAGAGGGTGGGCACCACAAAGTCCCAGGGGACAAGTGCCAATCCTGGGTCCTGGGTCCCGCGTGCCATGCCATCGTCTGACTCCCTGTGTTCACAAGTTATTTAAAACTGTCAGAACCCAATGATCTCACACCTGCAACAGCAACGAAAGTGGAGATTCAGCGACCTCTGTACCCACCGAGGCCCTGGCCTCTGAAGACCCACTCACCTACACTTTTCACCACCTGCAGCGTCCCGCCCTGTGTGGAGCGCTGGGGCTGACTGGGCATCAGCCCTGGCTGGTAGAAACACTGGGCTCCGTGACCATGACCATCCTCGCTCGGTGACATCGGAGGTCCACAAGGTTGCAACACCTGCCAGAAGGAAGCGACGGCTCTGCTGCCCTGGGACTAATGAACTGGCTGCAAGACCATGTCTCAGCTTCCAGAGATTTGGATCGTGCCGCCTGCCATGCCAGCAGCCAGCATGCAACATAAAGGACAGACAATCCTCCTTGGGAATGAGGACAGAGGCTCGGGCCCGAGCAAAACCTTGACCCCATCCGAGTCTGTCTCCAACTCTCTGGCTCTCAGCAAGCACCTGGAGTCGGCTGCTGGGGAGCAGCTGGGGAGCTTGGGAGACGATGTGGCTGGATGCAGGAGATGTGAAGAGAAGACTGGGTGCGCGGTGCAGAGGTGAGAGGGCAGAAGGCTAGCAGGAATGGGGAGGGGCAGTTCCAACTTTAGGGTAAGTGTGGAAAACACTTGGAAATCAAGATGGCAACAGGTGTACAAATGTGCTTGACACAAAGGATGCACTGAGTGCCATAAGAGCCCCCAATAAAAATCGTTGGGGGGGGGGGGAAACGTTTAAAGTAATTTAGCACAGACTTGAAGAATGGGGTGTCTCATAAGATGTCAGCAGGCAGAAGGATGACTGGAATTACAAAGAGGAGGAAGTATATGGAGGGGGCGGCTAAGGAATTAGGGGACAAGTCTGTAAGGGCAAAACCTGGGATAGGGCGAAGATCAACCCTCTCGGGAAAACAGGGGGTGAGCTAAAGCGAGCACCTACTCTGGTGGCGGATTTTAAATGAGCGTCGGACCCAGCTGAGGTGTCTGGCGGCTGGGATGGGGTGTGCGAGGCTGAGAAAGGAGACTGAGGCAGAAAAGGAGAAACCAGATGGGGGGGGGGGAGGTGGAGAGGTGATGACACGGGGTGG
>PVJH01008051.1:0-20248 GCA_004026705.1 Nesogale talazaci | reverse complement strand
CTCTGGAATCGGACCGGCTCAAGGCCGCCAGGGTTCGGGATTCCCGCGAGCTGGAAGCCCGCCGCCCGTTCTCGCCTCGGCCCCGCCGCCCCTCGGCTGCCCTCCTCGCCCAGCGCCCCCTGACTCACCAATGGGAGAGGGGACGGGGAACAGGGAGCACTCCCGGCCGCGGCAGCCCCTCAGCCTCCAACCGGAAGCTGCGGCCCCACAGCCACTGACAACAGGAAACGAGCCTGCGGCGCCGGACGCTGTCTCATTGGCTCGGGCGCCTGGCCCCGCCCTCCCCCCGCAGAGCCAATCGTGGAGCTCGCAGCCTCGTGGGGCGGGGCGAGGCGCTGTGGCGGGGCCGGCGGGCCTCGGTGGCGGGAGCAGAAGCTTGCCCTGGAGGCTGATGACCGGAGGGCTGCAGCTGGGCGCCGCCTGCTCCCCCCCCCCCGCCGGACCCTGCGTCAGACCCTGGCTTCTCCTTCCAGACCTCGCCCGACCTCAGCTCTGTCGGCACCACCTCGGAGCCGTGTCTTCATCTTCTCCAGCCACTGGGCTGCCCACTTGTTAATGGGACCAATCATGCGTCCGCTACACCTTTGCTCCGCCCCCCCTCTCCCAGCGCATCAGCCCCGCCCAGCTGCTGGAGCCTTCCACCCCCGGAGGCTGCAAGGAAAAACATGTTATGACTGCACCTCCAACCCTGAGATCCCCTGGGTGCTCATCTGTTTTCCACCCATCAGGACTGGAAGCTCAACCAGCTGGAGTTCGTTCTTTTCTTTCCGTCATGGAATGTGACATTTCTCTTTCACACAGCCTCAAAACCAAATGAAGGAGCGACAGCTGCAGTGAGGTTCTGACATGACCTGTGTTTGGGGGTCCCTTACCCACGCAGCTCTAGGACAGAATAGGGCTTGCGTTTGAGCCGGCAAGGAGGTGGGTTCTGCTGGAGGCCCACGCTCCATCGATTCCTAAAAGGAAAGTGATCTCGGCACTTCGACCCCAATTAAGGGGTTTCCGTGCTGGGGCAGCATAGCCGGATCCCTAACTCCAAGAAGGAGTTTTATTAGAGGTTGACACCACTGTGGTGTTGGAGAGCAACGCAGGCTGTCTTAAAGGAATCCCACTTAGGATCAGAATAAATGGACCTTACATCCTTTCATTCTGGGATGCACATTTTGGGGGAGTCAGGGCCAATCACCAAAGAGAACAAAGCCCCTCTGTAGAGTTGGCAGGAACATAGAATTGTTTGGGCCGAGTCCAGGGTCAGGCACGCTCTGTTCCAGCCTCTCAAGAAGAGGGATGGTCTGCTAAAGCTTCATAGCACCTGAACTTCAAAGCACCTGCCTTCAGCACTCCCAGAACTGACCTCACCCAGGGAACATACCTGCCTGGTATTGTTTTCCAGGGACAGGATGACCCCCACCTGGGCGGGACACTGTCTTGCTCTCCCAGCACTGTTTCCTAGCAACCGCAGCACTGAGAACAATCCACCTGCCTTCAACTCAAGTCATATATATATATCCCAGCATCCCAGCACCAGGTGAGGCTTCCCTGGCCTAACTCTCGGGGCTGGGGACTGCCCACGAGCTCAAGATGCTCCTGTCTGTCTTTCTCTGCCGTCCCTTCCCTTCCCCAAAGTCCTTCTCTACCTCCATTAAAACCTGTAGGTGTGCCTTTCCTCCCTGACTGAGCTCTGTTTCCTTCCTGCGGCTCCATCTCAACCTCTCAAAGATGTAGTAATTTTTTTATTTAGGCATCACTGCCCTCTGGTGGTGGGAGTAGGAGGCTCAGCCTTTGCTCCTGTGAGCTGGAATTGAACCTCCATCCCAGTGGGCCGCAGTCCAGCGCACAACCACTACGCCACTACTACGCCACCAGGGCTCAGCCCAAGGACATAGTATTGTGATGCAAAATAAAAACCAACCTCACTGCCATTGAGCCTATGTTGACTCATAATAATGCATCAGGCAGAATAGAACTGCCCTGGGAGTTTCCAAGACTATATCTCTCTATGGGAGGAGAAAGCCCCATCTTTTCTTTCTTTATTTAAAAAATCTTTTTATTGAAAGCTCTTACAGGTATTATAACAATTCATAATTCAGTTAGGTCAAACATGATCGTACAGTCGCTCTGTTACAAAACATTTCCTTCTTGAATTCTTTGATATCAACTTCCTTTTCTCCCCTCCCAGGAATATATATATATATATATATATATATATGTCTTCACCATCCAGTGTACCTGTTCACCTACAATTCTGTTATCCATTCCCCTTGATTGTGAATGGCTCCTTCTTCCCACACTTCCTCCCCTTTCTTCCTGTACCCTCAGGGAATCATTACTCCCATTACTATTTCTGAAGGGTTTATCTTGGATGTCATGCATTGAACAATCTTAATTAAACAAATGAACCTGCACAGGTCTAACAAGGTTAATGAGGGAAAACTAAGACCATAATAGTAAGGGGAAGAAATAATAAAGAACTCTAAGGACAGCTATGTGCTTTACCAGTGCTATGCTGCACCCTTATGTGTGGGCCTTCTGTGAGAGACTGTCCAATATCTTACAGGTGGATTTGGGGTCTCCACTTTGTCCATGCTCCTTCACATCAATGTGATTGCTTGTTTTTGGATTTCTGATACCTATTCCCATCAATACCTCATGGTCACACAGGCTGGTGTGCTTTTTCCATGTGGGCTTTGTTGCTTCCCGGCTAGATGGCTGTGCGGGGTACCAGCCTCCACAATCAAATGGGTCCAAGGGGCGACTGTGTGATGAGGGGTACAATTAAAGAGACATCAGACAAGATACAGCTTGCAAGTGCTCACCTTAGAGACCAGCCTGACTTCAGGAGCCAGATCCACTTAAAGAGAATGAAGATATTTCCAACCAAGGCTTATATACACTCTAGGGGTGTGCCAGTGCCCCTAATTACAGGCAACCACGTGCAAAACAGGGAGGGGTTGTACAGGAGGCATATGTGAGACAAGATAGGCGGGCTCTAGAGTCAAGATGGCAGCCTAACCTTGGTTGTCCCTGAGTTGGCTTGACCTTAGGTGTCTGGGGGCTCTTCTTCAGGGGAACAACCCATTGTCCTTCTCAGAAGGGAGTGGGCCCTCCTTAGGGAGGGACAGTCAAGAGGGCCTGATTGCCTCCCGTAGCTGACAACCTTCAGACAGAGAACTTTTGAGCAGTTGACCTTCAAGTGTATAGTCAGTGACCGTGGGTTTGCAAACAGACCCTCAGTCTTGGCATATTTTATGGGGGGACAACCTGGGCTGTTTGTTTAACTTCAAGCCTTTAAGACCCTTGACGATCTGTCCTTTAATAAGGGAGGTCCTACCTTTCTTCTCATCTTTCTACTGGTTTCAAACTGCTGACCTTGGCGTTAGCTTGGCCTGTAACTCACCAGAGGAAGCTTAGTGTGAGCACTGCTGTAAGCAATCCTATCCATAAAACCGCAATGCACTTGCTTATGAATACTCAAACAAGTCATGCATTTGACTTGGGGGAGAGAGATACAATCTGGGGCATGAACAACTTGCAATGGTTTGAAGTGAAAACACCTTGTGGCTTGTATGCAAGCTACTAAAACTAAAAGCCAAGCTCACTGCCACCGAGTCATTTCCACCTCAGCAGCCCTGAAGGGCAGAGTTTCTGAGATTGTAACTCTGACTACAATTGTAACTGTACAATTTTAACTCTGATTACATTTGTAACTGTACAATTGTATCTCTGATTACAATTGTAATCTGAGATTGTAACTCTGATTACAATTCTGAGATTGTAACTCTGAGACTGTGGGTTTCTGAGATTGTAACTCCTCGGTAGGGGTCGAAAAACCTCTTCGTCCCCCATGGATCGGCTGGTGGTTTTGAACTGCTGACTTTTTGGTTAGGAGCTCAATGTGTGACCATTATGTCACCAGGGCTCCTGCATGCAGACCACAGAGACCTCATTGTTATAAATGTCCAAATAGTTCTATTTTTTAAAAAAAGATAGTATAATTCCAAAAAGCTTTAAAAAGGGTACAGACCCCTTTGGCTAGACCACATGGCAGAATTAACATGAAGGCCATCTTGCAAATGAACAATGGAGATGTTTAATAAGACATTCTGGGCCGGTCTAGCTACAAATTTTCACTTTGAAATACAGGAGAGATGTGATGAAAAGACATCTGGATTCGTTTTTGGTGGAAAGAAAGTGAAAAGCAATATAAAAAAATCCCGAGGGCTGAGCCCCGATGGCGTAGTGGTTGTGCGCGGGACTGCGGCCCCCTGGGATGGAGGTTCAATTCCAGCTCACAGGAGCAAAGGCTGAGCCTCCTACTCCCACCACCTGAGGGCAGTGATGCCTAAAATTAAAAAAAAAAATCCCGTAAGGTTAAACATCCTGAAGAAGTCAGTCACTGCTTCTGGGATCCCTTTTGGTCTTGGGGGTGAGTTTCAGCTTTGACCGGGTGTGGTCATAGCTCGATCCTGGTATGGTTTTTTGTTTGTTTGTTTGTTTTGTTTTTGGGGGGCATCACTGCCCTCTGGTGGTGGGAGTAGGAGACCCAGCCTTTGCTCCGTGGAGCTGAAATTGAACCTCCATCCCAGTGGGCCGCAGTCCCGCGCACAACCACTGCGCCACCAGGGCTCAGCCCTGGATCCTGGTATGTTGAAGACACGGTTTCCTTCCTTGGAGTTCCTCAGCTGGGTGGGTGATCAGGAGAACAGAGAACAGTCCCTTCCACTTCAGCGGTGAGAGGCAAATTGAGGCAGAGTTCAAAGACGTGAAGCAAAGGGTGGCTTTATTAAGAGAAAAGACCTTTTGGGAGGGTCAGGGAGAGCAGAGAGGGGGGCGGAAGCATCTTGAGCTTCCAGGCGTGTCCCACAGCCTAGAGTGTAGGTTAGGGGAGTCGCACCTGGTACTGGGATGGCGGGATGTATATATGAGTTGAGTTGAAGGCAGGTGAATTGTAAAGGGGGGGGGGGGGAGAGAAGAAGTTTTCAAGTGCTGCGGTTGCTAGGAAACAGTGCTGGGAGAACAAGACAGTGTCCCGCCCAGGTGGGCGTCATCCTGTCCCTGTCAAACAATACCAGGCAGGTATGTTCCCTGGGTGAGGTAAGTTCTGGGAGTGCTGAAGGCAGGTGCTTTGAAGTTCAGGTGCTATGAAGCTTAGCAGACCATCCATCTTCTTGAGAGGCTGGAACAGAGGGTGCCTGGCCCTGGACTCGGCCCAAACAAGCTGCAGCAGACAGCCCTTTCCAGTGCAGAGAAGGCTCAGATCTCCAGGTTGGAAGCAGCACTCAATAACTTCTAACAGAATTGTCTGTCCCAACAAAACACCTGGTGAGGTTTAGATAGGATTGAGGTTACAGGCAACCATTGTGGGCGTGTTGGCTCATTTCTGTCATTTAAGGCTTGGGCATCCCTTTGTTGTGAAATTCAACTAATAAAGCGTCTCTAAAACAGAAAAGAAACAGAACAGAGGTCAAAGAAAGCAAACAGCGGGCGGAGCCCCGGTGGTGTAGTGGTTGTGTGCTGGACTGCGGCCCACTGGGACGGAGGTTCAATTCCAGCAGTGGGGCTGGGCCTCCTATTCCCGGAGGAGAATAGGAGAGCAGTGATACCCAAACAAAACAAAAATATTAAAAAAAAAAAAAAAAAAGAAAGAAAGCAAACAGTTCGGGCCTGAGCTCTGGTGGCTTAAGTGGTTGAGTGCGGGACTGTGGCCCGCGGGTTTGGCGGTTCAAATCCAGCGGCGACTCTCAGGGGCAGCACTGGGTAGCGCCCACGACCACCAGAGGCAGTGATGCCCAAAAAACAAACAAACAACAAAGAAAGCAAATCGTTCATCACAAGTATATTTCAAAACTGGATAGAGGGCATATAATGTAGGAAAATGATCATGTATGCTCCCATGACCACCAGAGGACAGTGATGCCCCCTCCCAAAAAAGAAAACGATCAAGTATGATTATCTGTATATTAGCTCAAAAGGGCTTAATTTCAGTGATTCCTTGGAGGCTACACTTATTCCCAACTGCAAGGTCAATGGCTTGAACCCACCAGTTGCTCAGTGGGAGAAAGATAAGGCTGTCTGCTCCTCTACAGATTTAAAGTCTTAGAAACCCAAAGGTTTCCCGTTCTACTGTATCATAGAGTGTCCCCTTGAGTCAGAATTGACCCAGGGGCAGCGAGGGAGTGTGGTCTTTAGGTTGTTTTTAGCACACAACAAGCAAGAGTACCCTACTTGGTGTATGGTGAAAAGAAATGTTCTTGGGCTGAGCCCCGGTGGCGTAGTGGTTGTGCGCGGGACTGCGGCCCACTGGGACGGAGGTTCAATTCCAGCTCCACCGAGCAAAGGCTGGGC
Organism: Nesogale talazaci; assembly: GCA_004026705.1. NCBI lineage: Eukaryota > Metazoa > Chordata > Mammalia > Afrosoricida > Tenrecidae > Nesogale > Nesogale talazaci. The sequence continues at coordinate 13,903 of PVJH01008051.1, read as the reverse complement.
CTCCTACTCCCACCACCAGAGGGCAGTAATGCCCCCCCCAAAAGAAATGTTCTTTTTCTTTCTTTTTTCTTTCTTTTTTAACTGCAAATGTTTAATGATACCAACTCTCATTCCACAGCCCAGCACACCACCCATATGCATATATCCAATAGTACTTCAAAATGTTCACGGGAAAATGCCATGATCCTTTAATGCCATTTTGTCCCTGAACTTGTGAAGCTCCCTTTTTTTTTTTTTTTTGCATCACTGCTCTCAGTGGTGAGAGTAGTAGGCCCAGCCCCACTGCTGGAATTGAACCTCCGTCCCAGTGGGCCGCAGTCCCGCGCACAACCACGACGCCACCGGGGATCAGCCTTGTGAAGCTCCCTTTTCAAAGAGAAAACTGGAGTTTATATTAAAGAGCACATTGAAGGAACAAAATGATCCAGAATTGGGCAGCATTTCATAAAAAATTTGCCGAATACTCTAGCAGAGGATTTTTAAAAGGAACTTAAGTAGAGAAAATGCAGGAATTGAGAAGAAAACATAATATTGATTGACAGTTACAAAAGCATACTTTAATTGACACAGGGGAGGCTCCTTAAATATTATTTTACTCGTAGTAAAGTGAGTCATTTGCTAGATTAGCTATTGCTATGTTGAGGGCCAGCCTGAGTAAACGCTCTTCTTGGGAGCTTGCTATTAGAGGAAAAGGGACACGGGAGTTGACAGGTTTCCTGAGGAATGCTGGGTAACTGGTTTAAATTTTTTTTTTTACATCTTTCTTTTTATTGGGGGGGGGGGACATCACTGCCCTCTGGTGGGAGTGGGAGGCCCAGCCTAGCTCCTGGAGAGCTGCTGCTGGATTTGAACTGCCAAGACAGTGGGCCGCAGTCCTGCGGTCAACCACTACGCCACCAGGGCTCAGACCTTAAGATTTTTTTTTTACTAAATCATTTTACCGGGGGCTCATACAGCTCTTATCACAAGCCAACCACCCAACCATTGTCTCAAACACATTTGTACATATGTTGCCATCATCATTTTCAAAGCATTTTCTTTCTATTTGAATCCTTGATATCAGGGCTTCATTTTTCCTCTCCCTCCCCCACCCCTGTCCACACCATCTCTCAGTGCCTTTCTCCTTACCCAAGTCAGTAACGTGTTTCACACATCTTTCAGCTGGCTTATTGTTAGGCCAGTTGTCTAGAGAAACACATGTAGTAACACACAGGTTTTAAATATTAATGAATTAATTTTATTACTTCTATTGGGGGCTCTTACCACAATCCACACATTCATCCATGTGTCATGCACATTTTTGTATATGTTGCCATCCTCATGTTCACTCTATGTGAGCCCTTTATATCAGCTCCTCATTTCTTTCCCCCTCCCTCTCCCCCCTTCCCTCATACTCAGCTTTTTTTTTTTTTTTTTGGGGGGGGGCATCACTGCTCTCCGGTGGTGGGAGTAGGAGGCCCAGCCCCACTGCTGGAATTGAACCTCCGTCCCAGTGGGCCGCAGTCCCGCGCACAACCACTATACCACCGGGGCTCAGCCCCATACTCAGCTTTTTATCAAGAAGTAATCACAATCAAGAAGACATCACAGTCCAGTCCAACTCCAGTCCATCATCCGATCCTAGTCCACAGACCCCTCTTCAGACACAGGTAGCCCCACGCCATGACACAGACACGAGAAGATGACAGGCTGGTGGGTGCAGAGTCTCATGGGTCCAAACTTGGAGGAAAGAGAGACAGAGACAGGCCCGATGGCAGAGTTCTGGCCAGAAGGAAGGCAAAGGGGCAGACAGAGGGAGGATGGTCCCAGTCCCTCCAGTGTTCAGAAAGCCACACCCCCGGGAGGCATCATCAGGCTGTCCGGTTGGATTTCACTCTGACAGTTTTCACAAGGGTCATTGGCATAAAAAAAACTCACCATCACACTTGTCCTGTGGGGGTCTTAGGCTGTCTGGCATGGTGGGGAGAAAGCATACGAATGAGGCTCGGTGGCAACCTGTTTTGCCTCTCAGTCATCAGCCTGCTTTGTTTTCTCATCACCATCACGGCTGGCTCGCCTTGCTGGGGGGCTGGGGGGGCCTTCACTGTGCATTGCTGTCACCTGGTGGAATGGAAACGCCCTGTCTCATCCTGGTTGGATTTCAAGTTAATGTTTGAGAGTCCTTCCACCTAGACTCAAAAACCCCATTTCTTTCCAGAGAGCTCCATGGGAATGAAGGCATGGTCTGAAAACCAAAATTAGAGTCAGCATCCACCTTGATTGCCACCCCTCCCCTTCTGGACCGTGTGACAGCCCCCATTACTGTAATCAGCTCTTGTGCCCAGAAATCCCTGGAGACCGTCTTTCTTTTGACCATCACGAAGTCCCAAAGGAAATCATTCCCACCGGGCAACCACACCCTGTCATGACTTTCTGTGGGTCCTGAAGGTCAAGGTCAGTCAAGTCAATCTCATGGGGGAACTGCTAAGTGGTCGTGCATATCCCGTTCAAAGCAGACTCGAGTCCTGGCCTGGCCTGTGATGTTAAGTCCACAGTTAACCCAAAGCCGGTCTGGGGCAACACCAGTCAGGTGGACGTGAGCCACAAAATCCCTTTTTGCCCCGGCCCCAGAACCACAGCATGAAGGCTAGAGTGTCACGTCTCAGAGTAAAATCACCAGCCTCGTCGCCATGACGGTTGTAGCCACCACCGAGATATGTGGGGCAGCTGGCCCTTTGACACAGTTCAAATTCTTAAAAACAAAGTGTGGTCGTTACATAATCATTTGCCAGTTTGAGGATGAAGAGTGTAGGAGTTGAATCAGATCATAGCCAATGTGGTCTCTGTGCCGCGTGGCCTTCTCTGGAGGATTCTGGGAAATCCCGTGTTTCTTCCCTGGAGGTGGGAGACACTCCTCTCTTTCCCTGTACACTCCCTGGGAGACAGTACAGCTGACAAGACACGAGGAGCTACACCAGTGCCCCGAGCTGGAGAAGCCCCATGGACCACCCTGATGCAACCAGACCTCTGAAGCTGGGAGAAGCCAAACAGAGACCCCTGCCAGCGCTGAGATGCTTCCGATGCCACTGAATCCAAAGATTTTCCACCCACTGCCCTGTGATCGTCCTGCATTCGGCATCATTGCATGTGTTTCATGAGTGTGAAGAGACTGTATAGATTGGTATTGGACATATGGCCTAATATCGGGCTGATGGGCTTGGACTGAACTGAGTTGGGATGCTTTTTTGTTGTTGTTTGTTTTTTTGGGGCCTCACTGCCCTCTGGTGGTGGGAGGAGGAGGCCCAGCCTTGCTGCTGGATTTGAACCTCCGTCCCAGTGGGCCGCAGTTCCACGCACAACCACGACGCCACCGGGGCTCAGCCTTGGGATGCTTTTTTAATGTACAATTGCCCTTTTATTGGCTCTCTCTTACACACACACGTTTCTGTAGTCTATCTACACTAACACACATGGCAATAGAACATCTCCAGGGTCCCAATGTTTGTGTGAGCACTCCCAAGGCCACCCTCTCCTCATCCTTTATCCTCTCCTCTCCCCTCCCTACTTCCTGGAACTCAGGGTTCTTCTATCCCGGAAGTCTCCACCTCTTCCCCCTTTCCCAAAGAGATAGGGATTTCTTGTCAACCGAGGACCCGTCCTTCTTTTCTTTGCTCGTTTTCACCTCTATCTTGGCCCCTCCTCATTGGTTCCTTTATTTCTTCTTGTCCTAGTGCTTTTCATAATTCGTGACTCCTTTCCTAGCCAGGTCTCCATTCTTATAAGGTCAGTCTTATAACTGATGGAGATAGTTTCTGTAACTTTCCACTGATGTCTAGGCTATGACCAGTGAGTCATACTGGTTTATTATGTTGATCTGGAAATGTGTTTTAGACTTAAGTCCCTAAAAAAATGAAAGGTCAGTAAGTAACTAAATGCTGTTTCCTTCTGTGGTCTTAGGACCCAAGCCGGTTCCTTGAACCAGTCCCGCTTCTTCGGGTGGGGGGGGGGGGGGGGGGGGATTGGTTCCATCAATTATCCATTTCATTGATTCTTTTCCCTCCACCTTAGACAGGACCACCCCCTTCTCTGCAGCATCGAAGGAAAGCTGATGATTGGCCCACGTGGGTGAGTGAGTTGCAGGTAATGGAGAAAAACGTTCTGGCACAGCCACAGGGCCAGCTGGGTGGACTGGCAGGTTCCATTTCCAGCTGGCTAAATTGGAGGCAGTAAAGGTTGGTGTCCCACCCTGTGTGGGGGTTCCTCAGCCATCCGTCGGTTAGCCCCAAGGGGAAACTAGAACAGCATTATGTCCCTGGTCAGTGTGGTCGGGACACTGAACTCACCCCAACCTCCACGTCTCCTTGACTTGGTCGCCTTTCATCTTCTGAAACCACCAGTGAAGGGCCGGGGCTATGGGAGAGCGGGACACTGACAGGTCTTCTCCTTAACCTTGAGAGAAATAAACATCCAAGGGATGCCTTTATGATTTCATTATTACTCAGTAATTTTTGTGTGGGCATCACTGCCCTCTGGTGGGAGTAGGAGGCCTAACCTTGCTCCTGGAGAGCTGCTGCTGGATTTGAACCACCAACCCAGTGGGCAGCCGTCCCGCACACAACCACTACGCCACTGGGGCTCAGCCCTATTACTTAATATTTTTCAAATAATTATTGCCTTCAGAAAGCTTTTATGATGATGATTCCCTCACTAGGCTTTGAAAGCTTAAAGGACAGTCTCCTTCTTGGTGTGTTTATCACGGCAGAGAGCCTGAGGACATTCCACAAGCCCTTCTCACCCCATTGGTTAGTTCTGCTCTAGAACAATTTTAAAATGAGAGGACAGTCATCAGATGCGCTTGCTGGCCAGTGCACACCCTCTGGGGAGGAGGCCCTTGGCCACACCTGGTCACAAAGAAGGTTCACTCCTTTCTCAGTCGGAGGTCTCCTCGACCCAGTTCGTGGACCCAGCTTCAGGGTCAGACCCAGCGGGCCCAATGTCAACGTCCGGTTTCCCTGTCAGCCTGGGCTGGCCCAGCCAGTCCCACATCCCCACCTGATGGACCTCCTTCAGATTCAGGGGTCCAGGAGACCCCCTGTTGCTCAGAAATCGATGGTCAGTCTCTCAGTGGCAGAAGCATAAAAACCCAGGGAGAAGCCCCGTGCTTGCCCATACAGGGTCCATTGATCAAATTGATCAGAGCAAGTTCAAAGTCATAAAACTCAGCATGACAGGATGCTTGTGAGTAACAACGGATGGGCCATCCCACGGGGAGCTTCCGGCAGACTCAGCGCCGCTCCACTCGCACTGTCGGCTCTGGCAGCCGGATCTGATCTCAGCGCCAGTTTTTACTGGAATTCTTTGGAGAAGGAGGTCATTCTGCCTCTGTTTCTCGGCCAGGAATTGCTTGATTCTGGAAGTCTTAGGAGGGCATACTGTGAAGCCTGTGGGCAGCCGAACTTGGGATGGAGGAACGGAGGGGCCCTCATTTAGTTTTTCAAGGAGATTTCCTCTTCCATTACTGTTATGATTCCCATTCCTTTTAAGTTCTCTTGCGGCCCTAGGGCCCACCCATGTGGAGCCCTCTCTTGTCACTGGACCTCCTGATCACCACAGGAAGAGAGACTTCCATCAAGCCCGTGTTGAGTGCAAGGCCCCTGGAGAAGGCCGGGTCTATGGTTGGGGATGCAACTCTACTAGAGACAAAGTTACGAAGTCTTCAACATGACAAAGACAAGACAAAGACACGTTATCCAGATGCAGGTGACCCATGGGTCATAATGGCACCCAAGGCTTACAGAGAATTAGCAGCTTAAATGGGACATGTGGGGGCAAAGGACACACTCTCTCACAAAAGCACGATTGGTGGCAGTGGCAGAACTACATCACAGTTCAGATGAGACTGCAGGAGTGGAAATGGGTCCGCGGTTAGGGCGTGCCTTTCCTAGACAGAAGAGCTTCCAAGATGGGCTCAGGGCTCACCAACCAAGGCAGGCGGGATATGACGCAGAACCATGTGACTCTAACACAGACACCTGCAGGCCAGGCCCTAAGGGACCGGCTGTCCCTTGAGGGCTGGTTTGGAGAGTGGTCTTAGTCCACTTTTTAATTCACTCTACCCGAAGGCAATTCACATTGGCAGTCACTGGTCAACAACTATTCAACTGAGGCCGAATCTGTGTAGAGACTCAGAAATGAACCTGGATGACCACCGAGGGCAGTGATACCCCCCCACCCCCCCAAAAAAAATGAACCTGGGTCTTTTCAATGGAGGTTTTTCTCCGGTTTACTTTGGGTGGCAGTCACCTCATCTGCTGTCGATTTGAGGATTAAGAGTGTTGGGTGGAGTCTAAATATTCAATCTGGAGAAAGCCAATGAGACCTCTGTGTGGGCATGGCCGCTTTCTGAGAATTCTGGGAAATGTAATAACTTCGTGGAGGCAGAGACAGTGTCTCTTTCTGCTCACTCCCTGGGAGACATTGCAGCTGACAAGACACATGGCAGCGTGCTGACAGACACTGAGCCCTGGAAAACTGGAGGAGCCATGGGGAGACCCCTGCCAGCACTGAGCTGCTTCTACAGCCACTGGACACACAAGACTCTGCACCCACTGGCCTGTGATTGTCCTGGTGTCATTGCATGTGCTTTGTGAGTCTGAAGAAGACTTTAGAGATTGGCATCAGACATACGGGCTAATTTTGGACTGATGACTTGGACTGGACTGGGCTGGGATGTTTTCTCAATGTTCAATTGATCTTGCATAGAAACCTCTTTCTTATACACGAGTGTCTATGGATTTGTTTCTCCAGTCTACCCGGACTAACACACTTTGCTGTGATTTTTTAATGTTTTTCTGCACGTGAAATCTAGGTAAATCTATAGCGACAATAACGCGATGACTGAATAATGGCTCCTTGGGGATATGGCAGGGGAAGTTGGGGAGAATGGGGAGTCCGAGAGGGAAGAAAACGCTCTCAAACCGATTGGGGTGACGAGGGCACAACTCGGAGGGGCTGTTACCACCACCTCCCACCGTCTGAGTGCCAGGCTGTCCTCGTGCGTAGCTAGGATGCTACACCAGCATCTCCCCTACCTGCCGCATAGTGGGCAGGGCGCTGCCAAGAGACCTACGTCTCAGCGCGAACCCGTGAAACTCCTGGGATCATATGGCCCCAGACTGTGCTTACGATGAGCCTCCTGGACGGGAAGGCACTACCCAGGCAGGTCTCTAACAAGGACCAGGAGATGAGGTGGGGCGGGAGCCGCCTCCTCCAGGGAGGCTGACGAGAGTCCTCAAAACAGAACCTGAATCCCTTGGGGGACAGGTTCAAATGACCCCCCTCCCAGGGACTCACGCCTCGATTTTGTTTGTGACTTTTGTTTCCCATTCCTTACCCTGGACCTGGAGATATGGTAAGGAGGAGTCCGTCCCCGGGGAGAGCCATGGGACGGGCCCAGGGGGAGGGCTCTGTGGGAAATGGCTGAGGATGCTAGCAGACTGCGGAAAGTCAATCCAGCTACGAACTTATTTTGGTTTTGGCAACATGCAAAGGAATCTGGTTACAACGGCCCCAAAGCAGTAACTACCGATAACGCTCTATAGGTACCCCCAATTCACAATTCATTGATTAGCACGTTTCTTTTTTTAAAAAACATAGTACAAGCGCCCGGTATCAAATTCAAAAGGTAGACAAGGGTACAGGGGCAGCATTCTTCCAGTTTCCCTCCCTGAAGGCAGGCAGCCACCACGACTTTCATATCCTTCCAGACTTTTCTTTTCTTTTCTTTTTTTTTGGGGGAGGGGGGCATCCCTGCTCTCCGGCGGTGGGAGTAGGAGGCCCAGCCCCACTGCTGGAATTGAACCTCCGTCCCAGTGGGCCGCACTCCCGCGCACAACCACTATGCCACCGGGGCTCAGTCCCTTTTCTTTTCTTTTTAAAAAATTTCTTTTCAGACTCTTCCATGCCACCATGGCACAATCGAACTTTGAAGAAAATTGTTTCGTATTTGCAAAACCCCATAGGCTTGCCACTTGTCACAAGTTGAGTACTTGAATTGTGACTTCTCACCGCCATGGAGCCCATTCTGACTCACAGCGACCATAGAGGGCAGAGAAGAACTGCCCCGTGTGATTCTGAGACTTGCAACTCTTACATTTTTGTTTTGTTTTGGGCATCACTGCCCTCTGGTGGGAGTGGGAGGCCCAGCCTTGCTGCTGCTGGATTTGAACCACCAAGCCAATGGGCTGCAGTCCTGCACTCCACCACTACACCACCGGGGCTCAGCCGAGGCTGCAACGCTGTATGGGAGTTCACAGCCTCATCTTTCCCCTGTGCAGTGGGGGGTGGGTGCAAACTGTTGGCCTGGTGGTTAGCAGCCCACTATGCTACCAGGGTTGTAGCATAGTGATTTAGGAGTTGATTTTAAATTTTTATTTAAATTTTAAAAAATCTATTTAATTTGGGCTGAGCCCCGGTGGCGTAGTGGTTGTGTGCGGGACTGCGGCCCACTGGGATGGAGGTTCAATTCCGGCTCCCAGGAGCAAAGGCTGGGCCTCCTACTCCCACCACCTGAGGGCAGGGACGCCTAAAAAAAAATCTATTTAATTTGTATTGTTCCAAGAGTCACAATGTCATATATAACACTCGACATATCGTAGCATACTATTAAAATGGCCCGGCAGGACCGAGTTTTAACTTCACAAAGGGGAGGGAGACTCCCCATCCATGTCAGTCAAAGGTTAATGTCCTCTGACAAGGAGGTCGAACATACCTCTCCCCTGGAGGTGCTTACAGGTCTGACACTAGCCATCCCTCCCACAGCACTCTTTGGGCTGCATTCGGTAGCTCCTCGTAACAGCCACAGAGAATCCTGACCACACACCCAGGTCATGGGTTTATTAGAGAAGCAACAGGTTACAAATTCAGGATGAGGAGCACCTCAGGATGCAGTTCTTCAGGTCAGGACAGTTTCTTCTCGGTTGTGCCTTTCAGACGGGCCTTTCTCTTGGCTCTCGGTCCCTCGGCCCCTAAGCTGGGACTCCCGGTGCTTGAGCATGTTGCTCTGGTGAAAAACCTGCCAGGAGGCACAGGGCTCTCTCACTCCATGGCTCACCATGCCCACTCTAGCCGCCTCGCTCGGTGCTCTGGGACGTCCACTTTGCTGTTTCGTGTCAGTCTCTCGGTTCTGCTGCGCTTGCCACTATGGGTTCCTGACGTTTACTGCCTTCTCTGGTGTTACAACCCTCTCTGTCTCCTGCTCTGGGAGGTTCTCATGGCTAGAAGCCTGAGTCTAAAGGATCCTTGGCTCTCCCGCCTGCTTCAAGTGAGATTCCCATTTCTGCTTCTGGGATTGGCTCATTTTCAGTCTAGCAAGATGGCCAAACCAGCCAATCCCCTGTAAGAACTCCAGACACCTTGTTTCCGTAGTCCCAGTCCTCGGTTTGTGGCAGTTCCAGGAGCGAGTTTGGCAAGAAGACTGTATTAAGTCGCTCAAGGCTCCACATATATGACACGCACTGCGCTATACCTTGCTCTGTTCATTTGCATGCCCATGCGTTGATTCTGACTTAGAGCAATTCTGTGGGACACAGAACTTGCCCCCATAGGGCTTCCAAAGCTGTGATCTTAAAAAAAGATGAATCATTTATCGGGGTCTCTTACAAATCTTTTAACAATCCATCATTCAATTGTATGAAGCATAGTAGTATATATGTTGCCGTCAACATTTCCAAAACCAAAGCTGTGATCTTGTTAGAAGCAGATGGTCAGATTCTGTGCCCCCAGCCCCCACAGAGCCCTCAGTGGGTTCTGTGTTTCCCGACCTCTCCACAGCAGCTGAGTATTTAACCTTTGGCTTAGCAGGGCTTCTTTTTGTTCCCTCAGTCACCCTTAGCTGTCTCGGAGGTAGCATGTTGCTGTGCTTCATTTAAAAACACAAATGAACAAATGGCTGCACAGCATGATCTTGTAGTTCACTAAGGCAATCCCTTATTAACCTGCAGGGAGAACCCTAGACCAGTCACTTTTCATAACGCACCCTGAAGTCATCCACAGCTATCAAAGCCAAGACACCTTGTACCAACTCTGCCTTCCCCATCCCTTCCCTGATCAGCCTGAGACAGCTTGACACCGAAGAGCCCCCCTTGGGGGAATCGGAAAACCATGAGTCACTGCCCTAAAATATACTCCCCACCCACATGTGGGTGGAATTCCCTGTGCCTGGAATCCAGTGGTGACGGTATTATTCCATTCCTCAGGCTCCCACCTCTGGTCAAGGGCAAGGTTTCCTGGGAAGGCGGTGATTAAGTGCTGGCATCTGGGCTGGTTGGACGTTGACCTGGTAAGAGGGGCCCAGGAGGCTTTTGTGGAACTCCAGAAACCGGAGGCTGGTCTGTGTTTCACAAGGAATCACAGGAGGAGAATGAAGGAAGGACCTGCAGTCCACTCAGCAATATCCCTTGAGTCCTCCTGAAGGGCAGGGCCTGAACGTGGCATTGATGGGAGGAGAGGCCTGGGCGGCGATAAGATGTGAGTCTTGCCTGCTCTGGGGTTCTATCCAAATAGGATTGCGTCTTTACCTGTCAGTCTGCTCCAGGTATAGGAACTCCCCAGACGAGTGGAACCTGGGGGAGTAACTGTGCATGCACATCAAGGCTCAATTACACACTGGGATAGATACAATTATTGTCCCCAGTTCTTTCCCCTTCCTGCACCCACACTCTTGTCCCCGCGCTTTGGTCTTGGCCAGTTGACTTGCTTTGCTCGTGGAAGGGGGCAGAAAGGAGTGTGTGCCAGCTCTGAGTCTCGACTTCACGAGTCCGTGCGAGTTCCTGTTCATCTGTTCATGCCCCTGCCTTCACCATCGGAAAGGCATCTCCTAAGCTGCTGCTGCCTCTTCGGTCTGGAACTCAGAATGGACACCTCTCTGCAGCCCCCTTACAAGCAGCAGCAGAGCTCAACCAGCCGGCAGTGAGCAGAGCCACACCAGCCAACCTAATGCACCACATTGGGGGGATGCTTGTTACACGGCATTGTTGTGTAACTAACCCACATACAGATTCATTCCTTTTTAAGACTCTAGGGTCAGCTGCTGCAATCGCGTTCCAAAGAAGAGTGGGTTAAATAACAGAAGTTTCTCAATCGTTCATGAAGCCATCTAGCTGGGAAATCAGGAGGGGGTTAGTGACCCCTTGACAGGGGGCTGGGCTCCTTCTGTTCCTGTGCCCTTGTCTTAGGGGCTGGCCCTCATCTTCATATGCATCATAGGTCTGTGTGTCCTTCACCTCTGCCAGTGAAGAGCCCGCAGTGGGACCCCGAGCCACCCTCGGACACAGTGCTAAGGTGGTGAACCTCTGTCCTGACGTGGCTTCCGACCTTGGAAGTGTGCCTCGTCAATGGGTACTGTGCGGGCGCCCCCACTCCCATCACCCAGGCCTCCACAGCCCAGTCTCACTCCCACGAGGACTTCAGTAGTCAGAGCAGGTCATGGCGGGTGCTCACCAGGAGCCCAGGTGAGCAATGCTGAGTCTCCAGTGGGAGACGTAGTCACGTCTCCCATTCCCCCCCCCCACACACAGGCCGACGCCCGTGTTCTCATCACCCCCTGCTCTGCGCACGGTTGCCTTCTTGCCACCTCCAGCTACCAGGAGCATGGCCATCTCTCCCCTCTTCTGGTCACACCCCAGCGGTTCAGAGTCGGGTGGGCCACGCCTGTAGGTGTGGAAGGGAGATGGCCAGAATCTACCTTTTAACGAAGTCCAGCAGGGATGCTGGAGAAGTTAGTAGGACCTCCTTTGAGAAGCGGGACTTCCCTAGGGACACTTGAACCCCTCACTCACTCCTTTGAGATGCGTAGCCTAGGACACCTGGACAGGTTCCCTACGTGTCCAAGCTTTGAGCCCTGTTTCTTTATCTGTTGAATGAAAACCACAGAGTAGCCGGCCACAGATGGTTGGGTTAAATGAGCTGAACCTGTCAAAGGCTTAGCTCAGGAAGTGGCAACAAGTATCCCAAACCAAATGGATTCTGATTCGTCCTGGTCCTGCAGGACAGGGCAGAACTGCCCTGGGGGAGGTTATGAAGCCGAAGATTGTTATAGGAGCAGAAAACCCCCCTTTCTCCCCGGGAGCCGCCGGTGGTTTCCCACTGCTGATCCTGCTGGGTGAGGGCCCAGGGTGCAGACCACGAGGCCACCAAGGCTCCTTGGGCACCAAGCAAGCAGGTCGTAAAGGGTCGCCACTACTTGCTTATTTGGTCTTAAACATGGTGACTCAAGATCACCACTCGGCGGAAACAACCGCTGGTGTTTGATCCTCAGGGGGCAATGTTGGGCGGTATGGAAGGCATCAGGAGACTGGTGTCTCTGACCGGGCACTGCCCAGCTCCCGAATCGGATGAAGCCAGATGGGCTTGGGAGGAAGTGGGGGGCAAGGGAAGAGGGGCACTGTGCTAGGGCTCCTTCCTTGGCATCAATCTTGGCCTCCGATGACTGATCTGTCAACATTCTCGAGGGGGCTCCCAACTGTTCACGGGAAAAATCGACAATCGTTTCATTCCATAGATCCTCAAAGACGCTGTGAACCCCACCCTCCATGCACTGTGGTCATTGAGATCCACTAGTGAAATCTTCCTCTTTCAGAATTTTCTTCTTTCCAGTGTCTTAGCTCTCCATGACCTATCAAGGTCATGTAGGTGTGACCTTGTGAAACTATTTGCCTCGGGCCAGGCATCCTGTCTCTGCACTCTGCAACATGCCCCACTCCTGCAGCCGAGTAGGAATGCGGGAAGCCAGGTCCCGTCTGCAGTTGTCACTGGGAATCATCGGACATGGTGGGGACAGGGTTGGGTGGCCGGCTTAAGGCCGGGCTGAGCTGGGTGGGGGCAAACAGCCCTGGGTCGATCTTCTGTGCTGTCCTTAGGCGGCTAGGGCAGTGTCCACAGGAGCAAAGGGGGTCCTGGGAGGGGTGGTGGTGGTGGCCTGAGTCCCTCTTGATGCACAGTGACCCCAGGGGAGAGTAGAACTGCCGGCAGGGAGTTCTTTCTGTTGCGACAGTGTCTTATTGGTTGCTTTGAGATCCGTACAGAGGCATGATGAACAAGTCTTAAGGCATGTGACCAAATCCTAAAATGTCATGTCGATACAATTCTTTCCTCAGTTCCAGTGACTTTCCAGCTTTAAATTTGAAGGCACTTTGAAAAGAGAGGGCATTCAAGTACCATTTTCTTCACACGTTGATAAGCTGAGGTCCCACGAATTCGCAGTTTAATGTCACACACATTCAAATGCTCTTGCCTCGGCAGCACGACACAATGTGAACTGATCGGGAAAACTGAGACGCCAGGATGCAGGAATGCCAGGAGGGCAGAATGGTTGTCAGACACAACTCTACTTAAAAACAATACAGAAACAAGATTTTAAATGTCCAGGTCACACCAACGCATGACGAGGACACCCCGTTGCCAGTAAGTATGTGTGTGTTAGGGATACAAACCCCTATCCTGTGGGATGTTATGTTGGTGCCCAAGACTGTCAGATTTTCCCACAATTCAACATCTCACTACTACTGGTTGTACCAAAAAATAAACAACCAGTAGATGATTTCACATCTTTAAAAAAAGCAGTTAGGCTTAAAAAAAAAAGGGGGTGGGGGAATGACATGAAATTTCCTCCTCCTTAAAAATGTTTCTAGAGCTACTAAAAGCTTGCGTTTATGAAACAGTTGACAACACTATTCCTCTGGATTGTACAGGGAGGGAGATCACAGGGCACACGGGTGAGACACGGGTGGGGGGTTCGCCGGGGGAGACATTTGTCAGACTGGTTCCCTTTCCTCCTGGCTCCTCCATGGCCCGCTGGGCCCGCCTTGGTTTCTCTCTATTTTTTGGCAGGTAGATCTTGGCGATTTCCCTGGTTTCCCTTTTGCTC